>JAAEAF010000929.1:0-151624 GCA_011037195.1 Triatoma infestans
CCTTCAACGCAGCCTGGCTATCCGAGCAGATACAAACACCTTTTAAATTAGTGTTACGCACCCTCTCATCCAAAATACAGCAAAGAATTGCATAAACCTCAGCCTGGAAAACGGTGGCCCACTCAACAAGAGGCGCTACCAAATGATCTCCCGTCTCAAAATAGACAGCAGCCCCAGACCTACCATCCATCCTGGAACCGTCCGTGTATCATCGGAGATAGTTCTCCGGAATCACACCAGACGGACCCAGGGTTAACCAATCTTCCCTAGAAGGCAACCTAACCCTGTAGGAATGACCAAAGACAAAAGTTTTCAGATTCCTATCAGAAGGAAAGCCTGTAATGGGAATCCTTAAAAGCATCTCACGATAAATGGTAGAATGACCATATCGCTTACCCTGCCAAAAACCTGCCTGTTTAATTCTATAACAGGCTTTCATTGCCTGGTTGTTCACCTCCACAAAGAGAGGTGGAATCCCTAACAAAGTCTCCATAGATGCGGTCGGTGTAGTCCGAAACGCTCCAGTCACCGCCAGACAAGCTAAGCGTTGGACTTCTTCCAACAGCTGCCTAGCGGATCGTGTTTCAATGCGACGCCACCACACCAAAGCCGCATATACCAATCTAGGTTTAATGACCATGCAATAAATCCAGAACGTCATCTTGGGAGTGATTCCCCAATTCTTACCAACAACTCTTCGACATTGCCAAAAGGAGATTATCGCCTTTTGATGTTGTGTCTTAACATGCTCCGACCAGTTCAATTTACTGTCGAGAACTACCCCAAGGAACTTCACTGATTTGCTAACCGGTATGGAAGTACCTAACAACCTAGGAGGTGTAAAACCTACTATCTTCCTTCTATGAGTGAATAGAAGTGCCTGGGTCTTCATAGGATTAATGGAAAGACCCTTATCCTGTGCCCAACAATATACCATATTAAGGGCGCTTTGCATTAGGTCCGAAATAGTGGACAAACAGCGCCCTAACAATAAAATGACACCATCATCGGCATATGCTTGCACATAAAATCCCGATGAGTTCAGCCTAACCAAAAGGTCATCCATGACGACGCACCACAACTTTGGTGAGAGACAACCCCCTTGAGGGCACCCTCTCCCCGCTTGTACTATCATGGTGCGCCCGCCAAGGGAAGCCTGTATAACCCTACTCCTAAGATAGACACCTATCCAATTGATTAAGACGGGATGTATAGCTTTTCGTACCAAGGCATCTTCGAGAGCATCAAACGATACTCTGTCAAATGCCCCCTCAACATCAAAGAAACACCCTAGGGCATATTCTTTTATTTCCAGAGCAGATTCTATCCTTCCGACGAGACAATGTAATGCAGTCTCTGTCGACTTACCCACAATATAAGCATGTTGGTTAGGATGGAGTGGATGATCCCTTAATGGGCCATCAGTAATATACCTATCCACCAACCTTTCCAAAGTTTTCAAGAGGAAAGACATACGACTAATGGGTCTAAATGCCTTGGGGTCGGAGTAGTCATTTCTTCCCGGCTTGGGAATAAAGACTACCCTTACTTCTCTCCATAATGTTGGTACATAACCAAACATCAAACATCCTTTAAACAATCTTAGCAATACCTTCGTCAGCACGTCCCCACCCTTTTGCAACAGACAAGGATAAATCCCGTCCGGTCCAGGTGACTTGAAAGGTGAGAAACTTTGTACTGCCCACCTGACTCTATCCTGTGTAGCTACCCCATCTAAGGTGGATACATCATCAAGGTTCCATCTCCTTCCACACACCAAAGACGAAGCAGCATTCAAACCAATATTATCCGGGAAGTGAGTATCAAGCAAAAGCTGCAGTGTCTCCCCTTCCCACCCTGTAAAGGAACCATCAGGGTATCGTAGGGTACCTAACTGACTGTCCCTATCCTTACTAGAATCCGTACCAATCTAGATGATTCCTGGAACGAATTTATATCCTCACAAAAGGATCTCCAGGAATTCCTCTTGGCTCTCCTCAGAGCATATTTATATGCTCTTTTAATACTGTTATAACTATCCCATGATTCCGAAGAATCAGCCAGGACAGTTCCCTGTATGAGCCCCTTACCTGTCTCCTTAGTTTTCCCAACGAAGAGGACCACCAGGGGTTCTTACTACCCTTAACCACCTTGGGAGGACAGGACTCCTCGAATGAGGATCTAATGTGTTCATGAAGAATACCAACCTCCCTTTCCAATTCCTCTATACCATCAGGGGCTTCTGATTGGATAGTCAGTTTATCTTCAATAATTCTAGAATATAAACCCCAATCCGCCCTCCTAGGATTCCTATAACTAGCCAGGGTAATTGGATCAATCCCCAGACTAAACCTAATCATCCTGTGATCGGAGATAGAAGCCTCAGGACTCACCCTCCAATCTTTAATCAGACCACTAAAATTCCTAGAAGCAAGGGAAATATCAATAACCTGTCTTCTAATCCTAGTAACAAAAGTGAGTTCAGTACCCCTATTCAGGACCTCTAATCGCGTGCCCACCAGGAAATCCATGAGATCGCGACCCCTACCATTGATGTCGCTGCTACCCCAGACGACATGATGCGCATTCGCGTCACACCCTATTATAATAGGTATGTCATTGGTCTCCGAATACTGAACCAAACCCATGAACTCCTGAGGAGGAGGAGAGGGGCCATCATAGGGGAAGTAAGCCGAAGCCACAACTACGTCGCGGCGACGCCCACCAACCCCCAGACCAACCCTCACCGCCACCAAGTCCCGACAGCAGAACTGTCGAAGCAGGACAGCGTCGACACCCCGACTGGCAAAAATACATGCCCTAGGAATGTTCCCGCCATCCGCCACGAACAGTCTGCCATCAACCACACTCAGTCCTCGAACCAAACCTTTAAAGGCATAAGGTTCTTGTATTAAAATAAAATATGTATGCAACTTAGCAATACAGCGGCATAAGTTAGCCGTTGCATCTTTGCTATGCTGCAAGTTAATTTGTATCATCTCTACCCTGTCAACCGCCATAATCACAAGTCAACATCGGAAGAGTTAGATCCTAATAAAACACGGGTAGGAAACAGATAGGTGAAAAACAAAACAATAATAATAATAGTAATAATAATGATAATAATAATCACCACCTACCTTATTTGCTGCCATCTTGGTCAGCCCTACCTGTATCCTGCTCCATTGCCTCAGAAGAAGTGGTAGGAGCATCCTCATCTTCCTTCTTCAACCTGATGAAGAGCCTGCCCATCTCAAAGAAAAGACGAAAGTCGACCTTCTTCAACGCCTGGACAGAAGCATCATCAATCCTGTAAGCCAAGGATACTCCTTTCTCGACTTGTTGTCGATACACGTTCCTCCATCGGCTTACGTCCAAATTATTTTGGAAGGCAAGACCTTTCAGCACTTGTTCACTGGTATGCTTGCCCTCTGGAATAAACATAGAGATCCTAGCCATAGTAGGGACCTCAGACGCCTTCATAAGCTTGAAGTGCCTTCCCTCCCAACCAGGCTTAACGTTCTCCAACACCCAGTCAAATGTTGCCTGATCAAAGCAGGCCAGAAGAAACCAGCCCTCAGAGACCATGCCCGACTGAATAAATTTCAGTCTGCATGACTGTTCCTGTATGGCTTTCCTAACGATGGCGAGCATCCCCCCTCTGATGACAGAAGCGTCATCTTCAGAGAGAGGCTCGGAGGGATCGCTGCTGGTTATGGCCAGAAACAGCTTTCTCTCCGCCTCCGTTATCTTGGGCTTTTTACCTGCCGGCTGGATTCCAGGCGGCGTGTCCCCCGGGGTTCTGGATCTTTTTTGAGCCCCAATAGGTATATCCTCAGCTGGTGCAGATGCAGGTTGAGCAGATCTCATCCTCTTCGCACGCCTTTGCCTGTCTCTTCCACTAAGCTTCTTCTTCTGCTCAGTTGCCTTAGACACCTTACCAGAAGTTGGCTTAGCTTCCTTTTCCTTCGCAGAGGAATTCGCAGCAGCCGTGGCCGACGCAGAATTGCCTCGCTTCTTTCCTTTGACCACGTGCCATTCATCTCCGCAGGTGGACGAGTCCTCCGCGCGCGACTATTGGCGCGCTCTCCTCCAGAAGCAGGTTCTCCATACTCCTGGAAATACTATCCAGTTTCCCCCCAAGTGCATCCGAGCCCTGGTCGCCCAACCCTAGATGCACAGAGGAGTTTCCCCCACCACCGATGACCCCCTCCTCTAAGGGGCCCTCGGCTGACGATTTTACTTCATTTAAATCCATAAATTAAGTTAAAAAAATTCATCTCCGGAGCTCTCCACCCTCCACGGAGCCTCACAAATTGGGACGCTATAAAGAAGCGCCAGAGCTACCCCAGAGATATAGCGCCCAGGGATTGTGAGCCAAGGCCCACAATACCCAGGAGCTCACCCATGCGTATTTTACGCTAGCCGATTGACCAGAGCTGGGTTAGGCTCTGGCCGCCTGTTTAGCGGAGTCCGGAACCAAAGTGGTGTGTTGGACTGCTAGGCCCGCTGAGGTAACTTGCCTCTAGCGTGAACCTGCGCCCTCAACCACCAGGACTTCCTTTCCCCACGACACAGGTATCCACACACGGCAAACATGTGGGTGGCACCAGCACGTGCCACTGGCGTGTAAAACTGTAATTGTGTAAGTGTTTAATGTTAAGGCGTTTAGGTGTAAGTGATGCAGTATGAACTCCCCCAGAGGCTCCGCAGCAAAAGAATTCACTGCAAGAGATTCAGGCCGCACATAAATTATGGCGACCCAAACAGAGGGCGGAAGAAAAGAAAATCTCCACCTACTCACACTCCTAAAGGGAATACCACTGCATTTGTTAGTCTGTAATTGTAGCTGAGGTACGTGGGAGTGCTAGGTTCCCAAATAGCCCGAGGGCTACCCTCTGCGTTCGCCATCCATCTTGGCCACCCACGCTTCCACCAAAGTGGAGCGCAGATGTTACCAGAGCCAGCGACGAGGACGCGATGGATAGGCTAGTATGAGGTTCCGCGACGGGATAGCCGTCTCGTGAAACATAGGGAAGTTTCGCCCTATGTGAGTACGAATACTCCCTCATACCTTTGGCTCCTCTAAATAATGTTAATTAGAATTAAATATGTTGTTGAAATTCCGAGTTTGAAAAAAAAATTGGATGACCGAAAGTGCGTTTACCACTTAGCTAAAATAATTTTTTCACTTTTTTGCGATTTTCTCAAAACTGGCTTCAATGATTTTCTTGAAACATCTTATATAAACTACACATACTATTATAATCTACTACATAAACATACATATTATAATCTACATATATAAACATACTATTATAATAAACTTATATAATCTACAACTTTTATTTAAAATATTTCTCTGGGAAAATTCATTTAAGGGTACTTATAGGGGAGGGGTGTGGTTATGTTTTTCTAAAGTGCTATCATAGTTGATTATACAAATCTATCATCCAAACAAACTTAATTAGAAATAAATAGATGGCCAAAATCCTGTGTTTCAAGAAAATTAGTAAACCGGAAATGTGCTTTTACTCAACAGTTTTTTTTTAGTTTTCGACGAATTTCATTAAATTTGCTACACAAACTATAAAATTTGTCAATTATAATTTTGAGAACTGGAGCAAGAGAAAGTTGTGTGAGTGTTTCACACCAGATTTTTTTTTTTTCTGTCTATCGTCTATGTGGGTGCTGTGAGGTGTATAATATGTGTAAGAATTTGTTTGTTTACTTAAGTGTGCGTATCTATGTTTCTGTTGGTTCCGCAAAAACGGCGAAAGATTTTTTTGAAGAATCTTGGTATTTACAGCTACAGCTGCTTCTATTAAAATCTAGACCATCTTTTAATTCATTGAGTTTTCTGAGATCTATTCTCCATATGTGAAATAATAAACCGAAAAAATCTCTAAAAAATATTTCCTTTCCAAATTATTGAATTGATTAAGGAATACTGAAGAACCCGTTCACTAAAAAAAGGAACTTCCGAAATAATGCACAATAGAAGGATTGTTGGAATTCAAAATTTGAAATTGGTTAATCGGAAGTATCACTTTAACAGAATTACAGTTTTTAGGTTTTTTAGAATGATTTTGAAAACGACTGTAACGATTGCCTTTAAACTTGGTTATGGCTAACTGCATACATTTAAACCTATCACTGTTTTTTTTGAAAAACATTTTTCCTTCGAAAAATTGAATTTTGGGGGTTGTGTTTATCTTGTTGGCACGCTTTTCTGATCTACAAAATAATCATTTAATGAAACAAGCAAATAACACAATGCTTCCATATTTTTACTATTTACCTTATAATCTCAGAATAAGTTAAGGGAAAAGTACTGATACTACAAAGCTAAAATTAAAATTATAGAACAGAAATAAATTGTTACAAATTTTTTAGGAAAGTAATTATATAGGTTGTCCCAAAAGGTACGTTACAACTTCACAATGCAATAACTTGAATTGTAATTGATGTACAGAAAATAACTTTAGTTTATCTAATGCTCCATCTCATAAAGTTTTTTTTCCCTCGTGTTTCAGATAACAGGAAACGAGAATAAGAATAATGGCGTCCCCACAAGAAAAGGCACAATGTGTGAAGTGGTTTATTGAAACCAGATCTGACATTCAGACACAGAGAAACTTCAGGACACGATTTAACAAGAATCCACCCTCTCGACCATCAATAAGAAAGTGGTACAACAACTTCATGGAGACAGACTGTGTTGATGTAAAGCCTCATACTGGCCGGCACGGAACGAGTGATGCAGACGTCGAACGCATACGTGTAGCTTTCCAGCGTTCGCCACAGAAGTCGATTCGAAGGGCCTCACAGGAACTGCAAATCCCTCGCACAACAGTGCACAGGGTACTCCGAAAACGTCTTCAGTTGTACCCATATCGTCTGCAATTACTGCAGGCACTTGAGCCAAATGATAGACCGAAGCGCATGCAATTTGCTGTGGAAATTCTGACACGTGTGGAAGAGGATAACAATTTCCTTAATAATGTGGCTTTCTCCGATGAATCGACTTTTCATGTGTGTGGAAGAGTCAATACACACAATGTCCGCATCTGGGGGTCAGTAAACCCACATGCTTTGAGAGAAGTGGTGCGTGATAGCCCCAAAGTTAATGTGTGGTGTTGTGTCATGATTGATCGCATTATTGGACCATTCTTTTTTGCAGAAAACACAGTTAATGGTACCAATTACCTTGACATGCTGCAGATGTATCTGATACCTCAATTAGCTGATCGACAACCAACAGTCTTTTTTCAGCAAGATGGTGCACCACCATTGGGCTCTTAACGTGAGAGAGGTCCTGGACGTCACCTTTCCGCAACGTTGGATTGGAAGAGGTGGCCCCATTTCCTGGCCTCCTAGGTCCCCTGACATGACACCCTTAGACTTTTTTCTCTGGGGTTACGTTAAAGACAAAGTTTATCGTACTCCTGTCAATGATATCAACGATCTGAAGAACAGAATCACCGATGCCATTGCCACTGTTGATGAACCCATGTTACGGCGAGTGTGGATGGAAGTTGAATACCGATTAGATATCGTACGTGCCACAAGAGGTGCGCATATTGAAGTGGACTAAACAAGGAAAAAACTTTATGAGATGGAACATTAGATAAACTAAAGTTAGTTTCTGTACATCAATTACAATTCAAGTAATTGCGTTGTGAAGTTGTAAAGTACCTTTTGGGACACCCAATCCAATTAGAAATTGAATTAAACTGTATAAGCAAATAAAAAAAAAAATTTTATTATTTTAACAAATACTTGAGAAGTTTGTTAAACTGTTTCATAAAATATAAGTATCAATCATAAATTACTTGAATAAAGTATACAGTTTACAGTCGTTAAATAACAAATAAAACTTGGTATATACAAGTTTGATGACTATAATAAAATATATCTGCATCTTAATATCTTAAAATGACGGACCTTTACATTTTATTATATCCCCCCTCCCTCAGCAATAAAAAAAGAAAAAAAAATGATGTGGACGCGACTTTCTGTTACTTCAATTAAAGCAATATAATTAATAAATTTTACTTAAAATTATTACGTTTACAAAGTTTAACTGAGCTGACATGTGAAAAATGGTAGGGGTTGTAATTCTATACCAGAGTGTGGACATTGTAGGGGTGCCCTCATTCATAACCAACAAAAAAACATGTTCCGTCAATTTTGAATTTATACCTAAATGGACAAGCCCATCAACATTCTACTAAAATCAATTTATTCAGAAAAAATGTGATAGGTTATTTATCTGTGCAATGAGCATTCCAGGTATAAAGAAAATCGTTATAGCCATATTCGAAAAACTACCAAAAACCTAAAAAAAAAAAAACCCTCTACAGCAGAATAGCATTTCCGGTTAACCGATTTTCTTCAAAGTTTGGAAATCTACCAGTTCTTTTAATGTGTATTAATGCTATGTAGTTGGTAAAGCCATACCTTATATTTGAAATGGTACTTTAGTAAATTTATTTTTCCAGTTTTTTGAAACTTTTTCACAAACTATTCCATCAATTTTTTTCCAAGTTTTCTTTACTTATAGTAACATAAAATGCTATCACTTTTGTTTGAAAAATTTCTACAAGAATAGTAAGTTTAGCCGGGGATTTCTGGCTGATGTAAGCATTCCTCTAATGCCCCATTACCTTGGGGGGTAAACTGTACGTTATTGCCGTCAATACAAGATTAAAGCGCATTAAAACATTTGTTAACATTCCATGTTTGAAAAATTGGAAGTACGTCTTTACAGCATCAGAGACATTTTCCGTGGTAGTCTGCTTCGTTTTGTGGTCATCGACCTGTTTCGGGCGTTCGCCCATCTTCAGGATGCGTTTGTCAGACAGTGTGATAACACAGACTTGCACAGAGACTAGTTTCACACTAACTGATTTAACGTATTTTTAAAAAACTAAACTCTTAAACACTAGGTCAAGGGATATGGCCAGATGGATGGGAAAACACGTGTTTGGGTTGTTAAAGGGCAAATTTTCTTACAGTGGACACAACACGTGGGGGTCTAATCTTTAAACTCTGTTGTTGGAGGGAGATTTACTTTACAATTAACTAACCAAAATAGAGATAAAATACACAAAATAAATTTAAATAAAATTAAATAACGGATTAAACTATTAAAAAACACCTCAGTTAGTGTGAAACTAAGTCTCTGTACGAGTCTGTGTTGGGCACACTGTCTGACAAACGTATCCTGAAGATGGGCGAACGTCCGAAACCGGTCGATGACCACAAAATGAAGCAGGCTACCACGGAAAATTTCTCTGATGCTTTCCAGCTCTGCGGAACCAACCACCACAACAAACGTCTTTACAGAATTGGGATACAAGCTCTGGGGAATCTGTGACATTAGATTTCAGTTTGAGAAGTAATCTGTGTTCCATTTCCTGTGGTCATTGTTAAAGAAAACTGAACTGACTCGATTTGATTTTTCTTTTTACCCCATTTATTTTCCCTTTAATTGTCATTCATAAATTTATAAACTGTTGCAATACAAACTCATGCGAGTCTCATGAAATACTTCTACTTTATTCTCTCAATTTAAAAGACACTGACTGTGAACATAGTTACGAATTTATATATATATATTACAGCATAACTACTCTTTGTAATTTATAACTGCCTATCCTCCTTGATTACTTTGTTTCAAGTCCATTTATTCAGGCAATAAAATTAAAGTTTATTGCTTGAATAGAATAAATCCAAGAATTATATCTAGAACTGAATTTCCAATTCACTTTGGATTAAAATTAGTTAAATAATATATATATTTTTTTTTTTTTACTATTAAGCTGGCAGATAAATTTTATTAGTCAAGATTTAATGAGAATTTCAATATCAGTTAATAAACTCCTCATACAGTTTTTTTTGTTACTTTAAGGGGCGTCTACATCTATTGTCACTAGTGCCCAGAAACCACTCAGTGCATGTTCCAGTTTCGGGCAGTGTTCTCTCGTTGGAGACAACATTATCTATCACGGATAGTTATAGACGCTTCTAGCTAGTGACAATCTAAGACTAGCACTGGACACGAACTCGGTATCATTACGTGGAAATCCAGCGTGCTGCCATTGAGTTAATTCCTATCTCTTTATATACACATTTATAATAATATTGCTAGATTCCTGTTGAGAAGTGAATCTGAAAGCTATATTAAATCAAAAGGAATAATGAATTCTATTTTTATAGGTACCTTTGTAGCTAGAAAAGCGTTAGCTAGCGCATGGCATTAAAGACATTTGGGCTTCAAGAAGATTTTCACAGCAAAAGAACATTGAAAAGGATGGCTTCCTAAAGATAATATTTTCTTTTTATGGATTAGGAGAATGTACATTTTTAAAGACAACTGTACAACTTCACCATTTGGGTCAGAACTTTTTTTAATCCGAAATCATGAATGATAGTTAATTTATTACAACTAGATTCATAAAGTGTGTTTGTATAGGATAGGCGGGATTACGTTTTCCTTTAAAGGATATTTTAATTTATTATACAATTGTATCATCTTAATAATATTAAATAGAATTATTAAATTTCGGAGTTTGAAGAAAATCGATTGAATGAAAGTGCGTTTTACTGAACAGTTTTCCAATTTTCTTAGCTTTTCTCAAAAACAGCTTTAATAATTTTGTATAAACTTAGTAAGCCGCCTACACATACAATGTATACAAAGATTTATTTGTAACATTTCTTCGGAAAAATTCATTTCAATATAGATAGGTGGGAAGGTAGGTAGAATAGGTGGTTATGTTTTCCTCTAAAGTGCTAATTTTGTATATTATACAATTCGGTATATCAATGTTTACTATCATTTAAAAAATAGTATAATTAAAATTAAATATGTTGTCAATCTGAGTTTGAAGAAAATCGGTTGACCAGAAGTTCGTTTTTACTTGTAATGACATAGCAATGTCAAAGCCTTCACAAAATATAACAAAAGGAAAGAATAATTTATAACTAGTGGCCCCACAGCCGGCCGCTGCCTTTTCAATACAAAGATAACAAAGACAAGCACCGATAAAGCCCTGTTCATTGAACAGAAGCCAACTGGTCTTTGAAAGTCGCCGATGGGCGACCAAATCTGGCCACTGACCTGAATCACTGGTCGCCGACCTAACCAAGGTCGCACAAGGTCGCACGCTACTAGAGATGTCTTAGTGTGAGAACTTACTTACACACTTGACAGTGTGTGAGTAAGACTAATATGAACTTCGCCCCACTGGAAGAGGGGATCATTATATCATTCATCATCATACGAGTAGCCACATCATTATATCAGTATCATTTTACAGCAGCAGTTATACCTGAGTTCCCAGCGCGTCCCTATACAAGGTTTTATCTTATAATTATTTTCATAGTTGTGCATATTAGTTTATTTATTATAATCATTTTAAATTATTTGTTATTTAACTCTTAAAATTATTTATTTACTTTTATCAAATCATATTAATTGTAGTTACCATTAGGCTCATTCAAATTATTGTTAAAATATATTCTATTTTTATAAATTCAGTGTTAGTAATTCAAGCAATAATTCTCTAAACTAACTTCCGCCTAATAAATCTCTCTTCAAGACATCTAACTTCATACCTCAGGAATCACGACAATTGATTCCACTTTCATAATGAAGTCATATTCGGTTTTTACGATTTTATCCATATTATTAAATGATATTATAATATATACGCCTGATGGCGTGGGACCTAAGCCTATATGGCTTTTATCCCCCGATACCCCCATACCCCTTAAATAATCTCCCCCGGTAGCTTACCGGTCAGTCTACAATATCCCCAAGATATCCTTTAACTCCAACTTGCCCAGGCAATCCTGCGAGAGTGGCACCCTCCAAATATGCGAAACCTAGTACCAGCGAAACGTGGGACACTGACATAATAGTGATAACACCGTTTCACGGGACTCCGTTTGCAATTCTGACAAAATGGGACTCGACGTCCCCCTTGTTAAGCAAGTGCGTACTACCCTCACCAAGGTCCTCAGACCCTTCATACTAAGGGACAGGGGCGTACTCCGAAAATCCCTGCTTAAATTTCTTTATAAATTTTTAGTTGGAGGCACATCTGCGTGTCGACCCAGGCATTTTCTCCAAGACTATCATCTCCCAAAGTCTAATCTGTTTGTCGCGAAACCTCTTAGTGACGGAAAGAGCTGGTTTCCGGACCACAAAATGGTGATGATAGATCCATTCTAGCCAACTAATCCGCCTTCTCATTGCCTCATTCCCACATGACCGGGTATCAATAGAGGACGCACTTACCCCTAGAGCCCAAAGGTTAAGCCGTATCTGTTACATCTCTCCCCAACTAGTTTCGAGCTCCACCATGGGTTGCTCAAAGCCCTCAGTGCGGCCAGACTATCAAAGAAAATCCGCACCTCTATGATCTCTTCCTGCCACTCCCCCCAAGGCGGCAGCATTCAATAATGCTCACCACCTCGTACTGGAAGCCAGTGGCCAAATCACCCAAGGCCACTGATCACCAAGGCTGTTAACCATGCTCCCGCTCTGAATAACAGCGAATAATGCCGCAACCCGCCCCCGTTGGCCTCGTGAGGTTATCATCCCCTGTACTACCAATACTTATCTCATAATCCCTCTCAAATCCCCGTTTCTCGCTCGTCTCATCGAGTTTAGATAGCAGAAGTCGGTTTACTCGCCAAATCTCATCCTCGATCCTGGTGTGATACCCCGAAAGGTTCTCACCCATTCTCCCTTACACCTCATTCTGAGGTACCACTTCATCGCTTCACCCACCACCACATACTGAAGTGGGGTTAGCCCCAGCAACATCTCCAGATCCATAAAAATTGTATCCATTAAAAAAAACTGTTTTCATTAACTTTATATAACAACTATTAATATAGAGACCTATCATTTTTATTGAGATCATCTTTTCTCGAAAAAAATATTCCTCAATTAATATCTTTGATGAGAATCATTTTATCAATCTTTTTACCACTTTATTAAGCTTAGAAACCTCCAATTGATATAAAATCGTAGTAAATAAAGCTTGCAAACATTTAATAACAATAGTAAGTTCGAAGAAATTTTTGTTACTTAAATCTTGTAAACTGCAGTAAGAGAAAAGTTGTGTGAGTGTTTCACATCAAATTTTTTTTTAATGATTCCATTTTAGCAGTTAATGCCTTACAGTTGAGCATTATTTAAAAAATGCTGAACATAACGCAGCACTTTAAGCGCATAAAAATTGCCCATCGGTTTACGTTCTTGGTTTGGTTCGCGGAGAGAAATTCAGTATTGTGACTAATATAAAAAAAGTTAATATAAAAACGAATAACATGGCGTAGAAATGAAAATTGATGTTTAGATATTCCAAATCAATAAACGAGAATTATCTGATCGATCTGTCAATGAAACTGCAACCTTATGCATGAGAATAATATACTACGAAGGTTTAATCCCACCATTAGAAAACATTTGTCTTTTATTGATCATCATCCGAGTAATAGTTTTAATATTATGATACTAATTTCTCAAATATGATACCAAATAAATATAAATTGATGATTTTATTGTTATTGCCAATGTTTAGAGCTATCCGTTCTACTTCTTCCCGCACAATTGTTCTTATTCCCCATTGATAGTGTTCGGCCAAAAAACTGTGCTAGGGGAAATTCTGCGGTTGAATAAGTAACTCCTCACATTGCAGAAGGGAATGGCAAAAAAAAAAAAGAGAAAAAGTCGGTAAGGAGAAATAAGAGGATAGTAATAGAAGAGAGGGTAATCGAACACTAGCACTGAATAAATTCCCCTCTGCCACATAATTCCTCTCCAATAAATTTCTCTATTCTTTTTTAATATAATAAAAAATTGCATCATTTAGGTTTTTTTTTCTGTCTGTTACTGCTTTAAGAGGCAGTATTGTGGGCGTGTCAAATTTTGGAAATTGAGTTTTCATTGGCTATCATCTATGTTTCTATGAATCATGAAAAAAACTGTACTTGGCATTTCTGGAGTTGGCAGCAGCTTTCGATTCAGTACCAAGACATGAGATATGGCAAGCCCTAAGAGAAAAAGAACGTTCCTAACTACCTAATAGAGGCCATCAAATCAGTGTACCAAAAACCTAAGGCAGTCGTTAGACTTAATGGAGAAAAATCGAGTCCATTCAACCTCGAAAAAGGAGTAAAGCAAGGAGACAGTTTAAGTCCCTTGCTATTTATTATATTTATGGATGAGATCCAAAAGAAAAATTCCTAAAGCCAATATAGGAAACTGGAAAATGAGGCCAATATGTGCACCACAGTCCTTTCTATATGCTGACGATGTGGCCATACTAGCGGATTCGGAAAAGCATCTTCAGGACTCGGTCACCGAGTGCAATGAAGTACTCAAATGGAAAGGAATGTCGCTAAATATCAGCAAAAGTAAAGTAATGCCCATAGGTAGGGCCTTCGAGGCCATTCGTATTGAATGCAAAGGAAGTGCTTTGGAACAGGTAAAGGAATTCAAATACCTGGGCGTAATTATAAGCCGAGATGGCAGGATAGATCTGGAAGTATTGCAGCGTGTTAGAGCTGCCAACCAAGCCTATAGCCAAATCAGTAATAATACGATAATAGGTAAAAAAGAAGTAAGTAAAGCAGTGAAGTTGACCATCACTTTAAGACGGCTTACCTACCACTTCTTCAGTATGGGACCGAATCATTGCCGATGTTAGGTAAGCACGCAAGCCGGATCACGGCTACAGAGATGAGGTTTCTTCGTCGCATTGAAGGGAAGACTAGGCGAGACAAGGAAAGAAACGAAAGAATAAGAAGTAGCCTAGAAATAGAACCCCTAATGAAAGAGTTGGAGACGCGATAGTTGAAATGGTTTGGGCACGACTGCAGAAGGGAAGAATATAATAAGGCGATATGTCTGATGGAGGTCAGAATTGCAGGTAAACGGCCCAGAGGAAGGCCAAGGATGGGGTACCTAGAATACATTGAGCGCCTAGGTATTAAAAGAGGATAATCGACCGCGTCTATGAAAAGAATGGCTTAGGAGAGAGATAAATGGAATGGATGGGTAGAGGCATAATATCTGGCTCGACGCTGAAAGGCATAAGAGTCTCAGGGGAAGAAGAAGAAGAAGGAGGGTTTTCACTGGAATGTTCTGAGGCTCCTTGAGTCCGAAAAAGTTGTTTTTGGAATTATACAAATTTTTAGAAATATATACATATTTGGTATTTCATTTAGGTTCTATTAGAAGACGTGAAAATAAGATTTTCGAAAAAATCCATCGACCGGAAGCACCACTTTAATAATTAGATTTTTCAATTTTCTGGAAAACGATCTATTTTTTTTTTTTTGTAAACTTGGTATATCAACCAACCATATAAAGAACAACAACTTCTATTTGAAATATTTTTTTTGGAAAAATTCTTTCAGGGGTATTCTGGGAGTGAGTTTACGGTTATACGATTATATCATCTAAATAATATTAACAAGAATGTGCTGTTAGGGATAAAATTCCGCGTGTTTGAAGAAAATCAGTTAACCGGAAGCATGACCTGTATGTTATATTTAGGCTGCGCTTATTTATATTGACCGGTATATGTGAAATTTGTAACTACCATAAATAATAACTATGTAAATTGCAGTAACACAAAGTCAGTCGTGTGAATCATACCCGATGTTTTTATTTTTTCTTATAAATAAAGTTTTTTCCGGATATTTACATTTTTGAGGTCCTCTGAATACGCAAGGGTTTTTTTAGAAATTGACTACATCTATTGGCCAGTCGTTGTTTAACGATCGTCTAGCTTGGTGAAATCCCTCAGAGAGTTGAGTGCAGACAGTTGGATTGCTTGTAATAAGTAGTTTCTTGAGCAACTTTTAGAAAGTTGTATTGCAGACTCATCAATAAAAATAAACTTTTGAATGCTTTTACAAACGAGCTGTTTCCTTTTTCATTGGCTTGCTAAACTTCTTCGAGTATTTTCTTAAAGTGTGTTTTTTTTTTTTTTTTAAATCATCAAAGATTGTTATTATTCACTGGCTTTTATAAGTTTTTTCGCAGTTTTTTTTGGGAAAAGTTGCACATCAAAATCGTAGTTCATTCGTTCGTGTAGTGAAGTGGGCGTAAGAGTTGATAAGGCTGGCATCAGTAACACGTGGATTGTTTATGCCATTACATTACTATGAATGCTTGGTAAAAGTATGAATCTGAATTTAACATAAGGAGCGTATTAGATTAGTATTCTTCACCTGCCCCTGACGGAAGGTTAATTTTGACACAAATATACAACCTAGCATCAGTAAATCAATTGATCTGCGTAAAACCACAGATAAGGAGATTATTTCAATCCTTTTTAATTATATTCACTCATATTATTTTCTAAACATTATGCAATTCTTTATCATGTGGTTCTTTACAAGTAATCTGTCTTATTTTTAATAATTTTTTTTTCCTATCCCGCGACAAAGGCGTTACCCATTTTTTGTCTGGCAGCCCAATATTTATCATAAATACTACACATACCCTGTAATACTGGGCACGCGTTCAAATGTTGAAAGGCATTGCGCCGTTATTGCAGAATGGGCAAATCGGCGAGTCCTTTATACCTATTTTGTGGAAGTGGGCTTGGAGGTAATCATGCTCTGTAATTCCTCGGAATAGCACGACAGAATCTTTTCTAGGAAGGCCGGCAGGTATCTTATTTTCTAGCAGCGTTGCCCACTGCTTTTCAGCGGCCATGCTCTTTAACTCCGCCTGTGATTTTTCCTTTAAGTGGCTACCTATAACTCTTTCGGCCTAAGCAAAACAAATTGCGTAGTCGGGCTGATCACATTGACTCCCCTGTTTCGCAAGTTTATCGGCCTGCTCGTTCCCTGATCAACCACAATGTGCAGGAATCCATTGGAAAGCCAGCTGCTTCCCTTCTGTAAGAGCCTTTTCAACCATTTCTTGGCACGCTCTTACATCTGCGGAAATTCCACTTTGAGATCCCATTACGGCTATTAACGCAGCTTGGGAGTAATGAGAAACACTACTTTGTCCAATTTCTTTTCAACCATATATTTCAAACCTATCAGGTTAGCCCGGATCTCCCCATCGAAATTTGATGCCCACGTTCCAACAGGTTCGGAAAACTGGAAGTCGATACTATACACTCCAAAATAATAAAATATATAAAAAAAAACTAGCGCAATTTGAGAATATAATATTTTGATAAACTTATATGGTATTTAAATTACAAAGAATGAATTATGTGGGAAATTTAAATCATATGATGTTCATTTACATAAAGAAACTTTGCAATATTAAATAGGAAGCCAATATGTGATGCATATAGTTAAGACAGATCACCGTAATCTATATATATATATGTGTGGTTATAATGGGCAGCTGTTGCCAAGTTTACATCTTGCGGTATAACCGCAAAAGGCATCTAAAACTTATACCATACTAAACTGAACTGATGAAAACTACTTCATTAAAAACGATACGATGCAATATTATCTACATTATTCAATGTACTCCTGGTGGGATAAACTACGTATTTACTTATTATTGACCTTACGATTCAAAGTTTTAAATGATTTTTTTTATTTATTTATCTGAAAAGGCTAGCTGCCACACATCAATCTTAAATGGAATATTCTTCAAAAAATGAAAGTGATTGAAAACATTACACGTAGAGAGGATTATATGTAAATATAAGCAATATAGATGATAAAATATTAAATTTTTTCTAACACTAATATGGCAGAATTACAACAGAATACAACAGATGAATTAAAAAAAAACATCTGCAGCAATTTAAACAATTTATATAAGATAAATTTTCTTCAAACTTGGACTTATCACGAAAAGTAAAGTTACCATAACATAAATATAGTAGGAGTGGGGGTATTTATTAGTTCTCATTACATAAAGAAGTTAGTAAATGAATAGATTACATTTAATCCAAATCATCAACAATTCCACCAAACTTTTAAAAAAATCAATCTTATTTCACAGATTTTTTAGAATATTCCTAAAATAAATTTTTCAAAAAAAAAAAAAATCCATGAGAAAGTAAATCTATGGCAGTTACTTTGGGAAGCTTTGAGAAACGGAAAAAAAAATTCGTTGGAGTCTTTTCGAAAAAGGTATGAAAAACTCAAAAATTCATTCTGTACAGTCGCACTTCGATTTTAGATAAACTGATATTATAATAATGCTAATAATATGTCCTAATATTATATACATGACAAAAGCGTATATTATATTGGTAATTTAAAGGAAAGGCTTAGAATTCAGCTATTCTAAAAGGTTTTAGTCAGGAAAAGCACCAACGTAAAGTTTAAAGTTTATAAAAGATAAACTGTAAAATATTATTCGTCAAAACGGCCAGATATTGGCGAAAGAAAGTGAATATTCTTAAAGTCTTATTGATGGATACTTAGGAAATTATGATGCAAATATGGAAGGATCCGAGAATGAAATGGAAACCTGGGTACATAGATGATGACAAATTAGAAGAAAAGCCGGTAGATTTGAAGTTAAGAAAAGTCCGCAAGTATTGATGAAATCAAACCCGAAATGCTGTAATTATGGTAAGCTGTGAAAGAGGTCTTCTTGCATTTACTTAATCTAGTTTGGAAACCGAATAAAATCCTTAAAAAAATAGCAGTGACGGTTCCAGTTTTTTTAAAAAAAGGGAGATATAGAGACCTGCAACAAGCACATAGTATATCCTTTCTTAAGTGTATCGAGTAATAAATAGTTACTCTAAAATAATTGAAAAGTGATTTAGCAAAACAATGTTGAAGAAAAATCTTCAAGAAGAGCAAGGTGGATATTAAAAAATAATCGGAGAACCCATGAACACATATTTACAATGCGACAGATTTTTTTAAAAGTTCTGGAAAACGGAAAAGAGCTGTTGGTATGTTTTGAGTATCTGGTTAAAGCTTTCGACTAAGTTAGGAGAGGAGATATATTTATAGGTTTGAAACGTAAAGGAGTTGATAAAAGAATATTATTAGCGGAGAGCAGTTAAAGAAAAAGAGTGCCAGCAAGTTCAGCAAACTACTGTTCTACACTTCTGAAGAATTTGCTGCTACTGGGAATTCAACAATGATTAATTTTGAACCAGAATGGATAGGATGAAAAGCGCCACAATTAGTCAAATCACGATGTGAGACCAACCGTTGAAATCATAGAGCAGCACAGACTGAAATGGTTTGGATATGTGCTTTGAATGAATCCTAGCCGAATCACCCGTCTTGCCTATGAGGCTAGATAAGCAAACGAAGAAGAAGACCACGGATAAAGTGGGAAGTTGAAGTAAATGAGGCGTTCTCCATTAGCAAACTGGACTGGGGAAGGGTGAAAGAGTTTGTCCATGCCAGATACAATTGCCCCAAATTCTACAAGCTGCCTGCTCACATTGCGTGAGCAATAGAAGAGGAAGGAATTAGATGATGACCTATTCTACAAAGTTAAACTTCCAGATAACCAATAATTATTATTATTATTATTGCAATAGTTGGCCAAAAGCGAAAAACTTTAGCGTACATGACTCTATCCCCCACCCAACACTTCTGAGAAGCCTAACCCAGCAATCTACCAGTTAGACAACAATATCACAAGATATCTTTAGTCTCTAACTGCCCTCAAGCATTACCTTGAAAATAGTGCCCTGCCAAACATCGAACCATACTAGTGAAGTGGGGACACTGACCCCGCGTAGTACACCGCATCCCTGTCTCATGCTTCACAATACTGACACTGTGAATTAGACGTCCTGCCTATTTTGTTTAAATAACTGGCTACCCAAGAGTGTCCATTTAAAAAATCATTCATTTAACATTTTATTATCATTTTATACAACATTATTTACAGAAAAGTCTGATGTAAACACTTACACAACTGTCTCTTACTCCTGTTCCCAAAATTATAATTGACAAATGTTATAGTTTGTGTATCAAATTTAACGAAATTCGTCGAAAATTGAAAAAACCGGTCAATAAAAGCGCACTTCAGGTTTACTAATTTTCTTAAAACTCAGAATTTTGGCTATGTATATATTTCTAATTAATTTTGTTTGGATGATAGAATTGTATAATCAACTATGATAGCAATTTAGAGGAAGCTGTAACCACGCCCCTCCCTTAAAAGTACCCTTAAATGAATTTTCCCAGAGATATGTTTTAAATAAAAGCTGTAGAACATTGTATGTTTAGTTTATATAGGAAGTTTCAAGAAAATCGTCGGAACCATTTTTGAGAAAATCGCGAAAAAGTGAAGAAATCATTTAGTAAAGTGTTAAAATAAACGCACTTCCGGTTATCCGATTTTTTCAAACTCGGTATTTCAACAACATATTTAATTCTAATTAACATTATTTAGATGACAGAATTGTCTAATAAACTGAAATAGCACTTTAGATGAAAACCTCCCCCGGAAGTGCCCTTAAATGAATTTTCCCGGAGAAATGTTGCAAATAAAAGTTGTAGCTCTTTCTATATGTAGTTGATACACCAAATTTAAAGAAAATCGTCATAGCCATTTTTGAGAAAATCGCAAAAACGTAAAAAAAATTAACTACTAAAGTGGTATTTCCGGTTGAGGAATTTTGACAGATAACGTACTGTCAGATCCTATGGTGATACCTAACCGGAATATCAAGTTTCAACTTTCTACGGTTTTTCATTTTGAGCTATGCTGTTCACATACATACTACACACACACACCCACACACACACACACACACACACACACACACACCATTTGCTAAAAACCACTTTCTTGGACTCAACACACACACACACACACACACACACACACACACCATTTGCTAAAAACCACTTTCTTGGACTCAGGGGACCTCAAAAAGGATATTTCCGGTGAAAACTCGATATCGAAAAGTTGACACGATTACAATACTTCCTCTTACTAGGAGTAAGAGAAAGTAAAAAACTTATTTTCAAAAATTTGTCAAAATCGTAACACTGTGTCTTACAGTAGTAAGAGAAAGTAAAAATTTTGGAATTAAAATATAAGTGAACCCATTACTGTCTGGAATATGATGAAATCAAACCAATACAAATAGCATTTAACAGACCGGCAATACGCTTGAGTAAAGCTGGTTTAAAAACTCTGTTTTTTTTTTTTTTATAAGGCGCATCAATCTATGGGCATTTGCGCCTTGAGCCTTTACAATGCACTGCTGGCCTCCGTGCATTGTTCTCTCGTTACAGACTTCAGTGGGACAGTTAGCTGTAGGGGCTTTTACTTTAAGACTGGATTCAATTACTTTAATTTACTTTGAAGAGTCATTTTCTTATTGAATATCTATTGTGAAACGATTTTGTTATTAATGATTTATATTATATACTTCCATATACTTTCTAGTAACGTTATGTAATGTAAAAATATGCCTGAGGCAATGGACTTACAATATCTGTACGAAACCTTATTTGGTGATAAAGAATGATATAGATGATGTGAACAACACCGGTGTAAGGGGTATCGCCTATCCAACATATGCCTCTATTTTTACGTATTCAGGCCGGGTTTACGATTCCATAGCTCACCGTCCAACGTCCCCGTTATGGAAGAATATGGCAATCTGATTGGCACCAATAAGACCGTCAACCAATCAGATTGCAGTATTCTTTCGCTACGTGGCAAGCCCACATAATCTGTTGAGCCATACATTAACATTATGTAGGACAGCTTGCAATAAGGCATTTACGCTCACGTAGATTTTTGTTTTGTTCATTGCAAGTTTATTTTGTGTTAAATGTTGTGGGGGATGTCTGGAATTGTCAATATATTATTTTCAGTTCTTTTTGTTTTCTTTTAGGATAGTGTGTGGGTGGAATGTGCTGGTGGATACTTAAGTAATATTTCAGCTAGCTAGATTAGAAGGAGATAATTTCTTCTTTGGTTGAGAGCATTAGAGACCAATACAATGAGTATCGATGTTTTTCTTTCATTTATAGTTTAAAGAGTGCTGTTGTATAATATACACGTCTCTGTTAATGAGTTCAAAATGGATGGCTTGAAGTGGATCGGTATGGATTAACTTGTTTATATGATACAAACAACTGGCACAGTCAATTGACTGTTAGTTAAGCAAATTTTCAATGAATAAACTTGTGAAAAAACATTTTTTTTTTTTGTGACAAGGACTGATTTATTACTATTTTATTATTATTTTTTTTTATCTGTGTGCAAATTCAACTTATGGTGAATTAGGGAATCATTGTATTCGGTATTTTAGACCAAAAGTGTTAAACTTAATAACTGACTTTCGTTATCCTAATTCACTCCAATTTCATATGAGAGAGATTAAATAATGACAAAACAACTTGCAAAATTTAGTGTGCAATTAAATATACTGAGCTATTAAATTATATAATTTTTTTTATAGGACAAAATTTTCATTTTCATTACGATAACACCTGATTATAAGTAGTTTTAGACTTGCTGTTTAAATTGATGGTCCGAAACGGAATAGGGACTGAAAATTGGACCCGTAATCTGGGTCGCTTAACTTTAGAGAACATTGAAGAAGTTGGTTGCTTAGACAGGTAAACATGGCAAGCGCTGGGCGTCGATTAGGGCTATACGTGGTAGAACGGAAGGGGTATAATGTCTGTATTCAAGTTTGTGATAGAGATAAGAAGTATAATATTTGTTATGTAGGACCGTAGTGTTTTTAAACAAATCGTGCAACCGCCTAGCTTGTCAGCGAAGTTTAGATTTACTTCTTCTCCGACAGGTAGCATTAGCATTGCATATGTGATGGTATATACAGACCATTTCGTAAGCTTCCTTCCTTTTGTTGAGGTTTTATCACTTAGCTTTTGAACCAAAGGTTATTTACTTCCGGCCATGTTCCATTTCCTCTACACTTGTTATCAGTCTAATAGCTGCGTCTATTATGTGCACAACATTTCGCTATTTTACGTCTGTTTTACCCGGTTCACGCTTAATCTTTTCCTGCTTCTGATAATTAAAACTAATTAATTAGCTAACATCGGTTCAACCGTATTCAACCGGTTCAACATAATTCACCGCAACTATCATCTTTTCTCAGCTTTTTCTTCACGCTTCCATTACCTTCCTTGAAAACATTTACACACGTACACACATACACGCACACACGCACACTACATAAAAAGGTTTCTTCGCTTTTTAGATTTTCACATTTTTTATAGCTCTATTTTTTGGACCGTCAGTCTCCTATTTCATCTCATCGTTAGATTTTTAAATGTTTATACTTTTCATTATTATTATTTTTTTTTTTGGTTAATTCATATTTTGTTAAACATTCAATATTATTTCTTATTTCTATTGTGTTATCTCGCGCCTGAACGCTTTATATTAAACTACACTTCTTTGCACGCCTCCAAACATCTGTTTGTTTGCCAGTTGAGCTCGAGTTCACCTCAAACCGTTATTTATTTATTGTATGTGGTTTCGCTTGTCATCGTGTGTTTGAGTCTCGATTCAAACAATATTTTTATCATAAGATAAATATCTATTTCAGAAATTATTTAAATATTAGATTGGTATTTGGTCAAATATGTAGTTTGAATAGTTAAATTTATTTAAAGGTGTTACTGTCAAAGTAGACCAAGAAATTGATATTACATTTGAAACTTTCTTGAACTGTGACAATAATGAAATAAATAGTATATTTGTTTTTTTAAATATCCAAATTAATAAGTTCTACACCGCTACGCTAGTACTTATTATATAACTTTAAAAGTAAACACCTATTATAAAAGTTTAATGTTTTAAAAATAGGAACATGCCTTAAATAATTTGTTTATTTTAAAAAAGCAAAGTAAAACTACTTACAACTATTATCTGAAGTGGAACTATAGCTAGAATGATCTTCAGTTCCAAACAGATTTAGTCTTTTCATAAATTTTATATGTTGTGGTGAATTTTCGCTCATTACTATGTAGCAGGCGAATATCGTGAAGCCCTTTCAACAGAATGATTAAAAATAATAATAAACAAATAAAATATATAATATATGATAAATATATGTGTGTTCAATTAAATAAGAGATAAATAGTATCATTGGAATCTTTAATGGTTTACTTACGGTGGCTCCACAAGTGATACTGAATATACTTTGATTCAGTGGTGACGGATTATTAGCGTAGAACACACTAGCCACGGCCATTACAATCACAACCACAAATACACCCACAGACCTTTTCATTAAACCAATTCTGTGAACAAAAAAAAAATAATAATACTGAATTAAATTGAGTACTGTAATTGGATATTGTTGTTAATGAGAAAAGCTATATTTAGTGTGTAATATAATTATTTTCAAGCTCTCCCCGAGCAGGTACGCTAATGAGCACAGGAAATATATTTTTTTTGTTTACTTGATGCAGGGTTATGAGATGCTCTTCTTGCTGTTGCTGTTCTCCCACTTAACTTATCAAATGATTAGAGTAGAACAGAATAGAATGCTTTATTTTCATAAAACAAATACAGAAAAAGAAATGAAAATAACGTGTAAAGCATATTTAGGCCGGTATCAATATACTGTCGCCTAGAGTTGCTTTCTTAAAAAGGAAAATTGATATTAGATACAAACCAACTCAAACGTATTGATATCATTACAATCACTACTTTTTTCTTTTTTTTTATAAACTATTATTTTTTCCTATATTTTTTTATATAACAAGAACAAAAATAATTTTATAATACATAGCAGTAACATGGTATCCATCGAGCTCAATAATTAATTTCCTGGACAAGGTATAATCTATATTTATACGCTGAGAAGTGATAGAGAACTATATTTTTCTATTTTTCACCATTCAATGCATCAAGCACTTCCCTTCGCGTTAAATTCTTCCTACCAAAGGTGTCTAATTCGAAACTCGGATAGAACTGGGCAGACTTCTAGATAATGGCAAATATCCTCTATCACATTCATATTGCATAAAGCACATTTTCTTCGATCTTCACTACGTGCAACATTATGGTCATTCTACCATTTATCGTGAGATGCTTTTAAGGATTCCCATTACAGGTTTCCCTTCTGATAGGAATTTGAAGACTTTTGTCTTTGGTCATTCCTACAGGGTTAGGTTGCCTTCTAGGGAAGATTGGTTAACCCTGGGTCCGTCTGGTGTGATTCCGGAGAACTATCTCCGATGCTACACGGACGGTTCCAGGATGGATGGTAGGTCTGGGGCTGCCGTCTATTTTGAGACGGGAGATCATTTGGTAGCGCCTCTTGGTGAGTGGGCCACCGTTTTCCAGGCTGAGGTTTATGCAATTCTTTGCTGTATTTTGGATGAGAGGGTGCGTAAACACTAATTTAAAAGGTGTTTGTATCTGCTCGGACAGCCAGGCTGCGTTGAAGGCGCTTAATTCATGTGTCTTCACTTCCAGATTGGTGTTGGAATGTTCTAAAAGACTGGAAGATCTTTCTTCATTAAAGGATGTGCTTCTGGTCTGGGTTCCAGGTCATATGGGAATCTTTGGGAATGAGGAGGTGGATAGGTTTGCCAAATTAGGTGCCTCTCTCCCTTTCATTGGTCCAGAGCCTGCTGTTGGTGTGTCTTCTGGCACATGTTTGTCGGGCTTTCAGACGTGGATGAGTGCAGTGGGTTGTCGGCAGTCTAAAATGCTCATTGGGGGCCCGGACGGAGCTTTGAGTAGCGGGGTCCGATGTCTTTCACGGACCTCCCTCAGACATCTGGTTGGATTCCTCACTGGGCATTGTGGTTTAAGGAGACATCTCTATATAATGGGACTCGTGCCTGACCCCTTTTGTAGAGTTTGTGAGACTGAGGAGGAAACACCCATGCATCTGATGAATTGTTTGGGTTGTGAGGAGATTAGGTTTAGGACCTTCGGCCGGAATAGGATATCGGTAGAGGATCTTAAGCTGTGTCCTTTTAAGGTTTTGGTCCGATTTGTTCGGTCTGCGGTTAAACTTAGATGGTTAAAACCTGGGCCTGGATTTTCATTCTAGTCCCAGTGGTTGTTATTCTTTAGGGGTAGCTATATGGGCCCTGGGAGGCTTTGGATAGCGTAGGGTTTGCCCTCCCCTTCTGCGAATAATAATAATAATACGTGCAACATTATAATTTAGATAAATTAACTAGCCACGCAACTTGAAAATAGTTTTCATAAATTTCAGATTATTACTATCATGCAAGTAATGATTATCACCTAAGTCTATTTTTAACACTTTATACAAAGAATGATAGGTCGACCATTGCGCCTTCCCTAACATTTCCTCCCTAAATTTCAATTTTAAATTTGTCATGACAATGTTAACATCTAAAGTTACATAAACAAGTTGCAGTCATAAACCAGTAAGCAGATCCAAATTTTACTCCATGCCAACACCATTTTGTGTTTAATTATTTCTTTAGCCAGTGATTTTGGCCATCTATGGTTTGGCAATAATAGAACTTTTTTAATATATTTAAGGTGAAGACTTGTATAAAATGTGTATAAAAAAATATGGGGTAAACATTGGCTTCCAAATATATGATATAATTAGGAGAATTGTACGGTAGTGAAAATAGTAAACGATAGTAAAAAAAAATAAATTTAGTGACTTATCAAATGATTGTTAAAGGATATTTCAGTTGTTACTGTAATTGTTAAATTATTCCTAATTATTATTAGTTTGGCTTTTCTTTTTCCTTTTTATTATTATTTAACATATCGCAAAGTCCAATTTCCAAGAATGTCCAAGTTTGCCTATTCACTATCTTTCAGCCCTCGCCAACTATGCCCTTTTCGAATCCTCCTTTCCATTGCTTCCGTGGTCTTACTCTTTTTTCCTAGGGCTGATATAGGATGCGTCCGTTCGGCCATCTTGCCTCTTCCATGACCATTTCTTGATGCCGGCGCGTTCAGCGTAATATAATACATTTTTATTAACGCCTTTTCGTTCGGGTAGTGTCATCAGGAACATGTTACAATCTTGAGACCAAATAGCACCACTTCCGCAAACCCATTTCTGGAGCGTATAGGGTCCCACATTTTACAAAAAAGTGGAAGATTTGACTTCTTCATCACTTATTTTTTTAATATCTTAACTCCCAAAGACAGAACCCAACGTCTTATTTTTACCGTATTATTTTTTTCCTTTGTATCCCATACATCAGTTACAACTGAATAAATCTAAGCACTAACATATTTGAACGTTGAGCTTGGATTCAATTTCCAATCTTATCGCATTAGTGGCAAAGAAAATGAAAGACAACATATTCTTATGGTGTGTTCAAATTTCTTTCTGAAATTGTTTTCTATCCATGTTCTAAAGATTCTGCAAGGAGCAAGAAACTATAAACTATTTACAAAACATTAAATACATGGACATTCAGTCCGTCTGCAGTTTTGATCACCAAAAGTAACATATTATTTTTTCTTTAATTTAAATTTAAATGACACTAACTTATTTATTTTACAATAATATTTTACCTATTTTCAAAAAATTATTAAATTTAAAAGTAATTTGCACTCAACAACTCGGGCACTCACCACACTCAATAGGATTACTAAAAATTGTATTCAAATATTACATGCCTCTTATATCTTACAACGGATAGCCAGGCTGCCCTGCGGGCAAATGACTCGTGGGAGATCAGCTCAAGGCTGGTGTGGGATTGCCTAGGTGCACTTAGGGATAATATTAGTTGCCATAATAAGGTCTTCCTGGTTTGGGTACCTGGGCATTCGGGTCACCGAGGTATCGTTGAGGCGGCAGATCGTTTGGCCCGGGAGGGTTACATTGGAACACTTATAGGGCCGGAACCGTTCTGTGGTGTCTCAAGATGGATGCAGAATCCATCAGGATTCCATCAGGAGATGGATGCACGACCGATCAAGGGAATGGTGGGCTAAAACCCCAGGCCAGAGGCAGGCGAAAACGTTTATTTATAGCTACTCGCCCAGGCTAAGCGCAGAATTACTTCAACTATGCCGGTTGGCCATAAGGATGGCAGTTGGGTTCACACTGGCCATTGCAAACTTAATAAGCACATGCATTGCATAGGCCTGGCAACGGATAGCCTGTGTAGGTTTTGTCAGGAAGAAGAGGAAACAGCACTGCACGTGCTATGTCAGTGCGAGGGGCTAGTATGGCTGAGGTACCGCCTCTTAGGAGAAGAAAAGCTGGTGCCTACAGGCCTTAGCCAGGGGCCCCTCTCGGGTCTATTAAGGCAGACAGGACTCGAGAGGGTGCTCTAATTGACCACCTGGGGACAGGGTCTCCAACTTAGGAGGTGCCACAATAGACCCACGGGGGTCGCGGTGGCGCAGGCTGAAGAGCCAATCTTCCCAAAGAATCAAATCTATATCTTACAGTCTCTTTAGCGTAATTAAACAAAGCTTGCCAGTTTTTACTGCTGATAAAACGGGTGTCCTAACTTATCCATGGAATCCATGTCCGTCGAAACTTTCTTAATAACTTGGGCATACTGCTATAAAGTGGTAAGTATTCTTCTGACATATTGCAAAGGGAACATTTGTATCGCTCCTTCGCCTTCGTTTCGGAAAAATTTTAATTTTAATTATTCTCCTCCGATTTTCATTATGACCGACATAAAACTCAATTATTTATGTCCGTCATGTAGTCTACTGAATCATCTAAGTTTAGTTTCTTATAAACTTTGATAAAATGCAGAAACCTTCTTATTATTTATCATAATAATATTTTGAAAAATCAGAGTTCGTAACTTCCATTAAACTAATAAACTTTGTATCATCTAGATAAATTTCTTTTGCATAAAAATTTGCGACATATACACGTATCTGACAGATCCTTGAACCAAAAAAAATATTGCTTTTTAAATAATTTTGGCTAAACACTTTTTGATGTATGAAGTATCATTTTCTAAAACTTGTCTTACATAGCGAACATGTAATCCAAGGGTATAATAATGTGGAAGGCTCCCACGTGACAAATAATACATCAGCAACATATATAAGTTAGAGAAAGACAAATCTTTTTATTTGGTTTAAATGTTATTTAAAATAACCAAAATATTTTACAATTTAGGATTATACACCAATATTGCTGTGAAAGTAGGTACTAAATGTGGGATAAAAACGGGTATTGTTATATATTCTTAGACTGAGATGTAACACACGGTATTCATCTAATTCATCTTTTCATCCTTCTCCGTACAAGCTCCCATAAGCTCACTTCTAACACATCAGACACTTAACCAACCATCTGATTTTTTTCGTCTTTTTTCAAATAAGACATCGCATTTGGTTCTCGTCTCTAGAAGAGCTTAGTGTTTCACAATCCTTTACCTCTTATTTGATATGTTTGATCCAGTGTCTTTCATTGATGGGCTTATAACCCTTTTTTTTTTAAATCCGAAAAGACCATTTTGTATTGTTGCGGCTTGCAAGTCCTAAACAGATTGGCTATCTGGGGCTGTGGTACATTTGTTCCTGGATAGTAAAGAAACTATAGTTTGATTTCTTGGCTGTAGAAAGTATTTAGGGGCACTATGAAACTGACACCCAATGGTTGCAACATATGGGTACAAAATGCTGTGAAGCATAAAGTCAAGAAACCGTTTTTTTTAGTTTTTTTATTTTGGAGCCAGGTTAATAATCTCCAAAAACCTTAATAATTCTTCACATGAGTTGCATGGACATATACTACAGATTTTAGTTCACCCCATTGATTTATTAAAACAAAGAAAGGACACAGAATGTTGAGAATCGGTTATACCTCACCATATGGTATGTCCACACTTGTGCGCTTTCCTCTTCCTCTTCCCTTACAACTTGCGCTTCCTCTTTCCATTTCAACATGCGTCAAGCATGCCTTTCGCGCATGCCTCTTGAGGCATTCAATTCGTTGTCCAACTTAATCATCTGTTCAGTGTGCATTTTGTCGATGGATTCATTAGCTATTTGTGCAGGTTATCTGTTTTTGAAAAGTGCACGAAAAAGAAAAAAAAAGCGAGCCCTGTGGACAAAGCAGCTTTACAGAAAACGAAATATTGGACTAGTCACAGAACTTCAGCTTGATTTAGGCGTATTCCGGAATTTTACACGTATGTCGAAGGACAACTTTTACAACTTTTTAAGAATGAAAAAGCCAATCACTTTAAAGAAGAACACTTAGTTTTCGAGATGCTATTCCACTTGAAATAAGGCTACTGATTACGTTGAGGTTTCTCGCTACCTGGATTCACTAACGTCTTTGGCATATTTATGTACACTATCGAAGCAGAGCATATCTGCAATGCTACCAGAAGTCATGTCGAGATATTATTAATTAATAATAATAGCTTAATACTATCAGTTAATAATAAAACAATTATTATAAATATTAAAAAAATAATAATATAAATAAAATTATATATTATAAATTTATATAAATAAAGCTAATTAAATAATATTTAAAATTAATTATATAAATATAGCCTATACAAGTGTAAACACAGCACGTAGCGAGATTAAAAAGAGGCACAGAATGTTGAACGAAAATCCAAGTAGTTGGATTCACGTGCGCTGTTGGTTGCGTCATAAAAACAAATGCCTATTCAACTTCAATGAGGCATGCAATAACGCATTCCTTTCATTCATCACACCGTGCGCTACGACGCATCTGTTGAAAGGAAAGTTCCAACAGTGTGGACATACCCATACTATTTTTAGAAAATATCTTATCTGAAAAAACAAAAAACAAAATGGACAATCGTTTCATTAAACACATATCCATTAAGCCTATTGAATGTACAATTTATTTTGTTCATAAATGTGAAGTTAAAATCAGATCTTCTCACAAAATAGAAACAACTTATGAATCATCTAAACAATGTGTCTCATACAAACAAGTTTCATGACTATAATAACTTGACTAGCTACTTTTAAAATCAAAGTGCAAAGAAACAGAGTTATTAACTCCCAATAAGAAATGTATTGTAACGTTTTTACCACTAAACTAGCTATTGCAACGAGTTTTAAGTGGGTTCGTATAGATAAAATACTCTAAACTTCAATAAAAAACACCAATTTATTGTTATACACTATAAGTTACAAAAAAGCAACACTTATTAATAATTACTTCACAGTTTAAACCATAAAAGTTCACTTTTTATACATTTTCCATAAACGTAAACTTCGTTTGTAACTGGAAAACTCTCTCAACTCTCTGTGGTCCCACTATTTCTATACCGGTGGAGAATGGTCTGGAACTTCCTCGATTCTTCTACATAAGATAGAGTGCGCCGCCAGCGCTTTCTAACGGCCACTAGGAGAACTAGAGGTTCCTACTTCCTTACCTAGATGGCACCAGTGGCTGCGTTACAGTATGTATACTCGGTTTTGCCCCGCTACCCGGTTCTACCCCAAGTTTCCCCCTAAATTAAATTAATTAATTAATTTATTGCCAATATTACGAATTTATGAAAAATCGATTGACCGGAAATGCAAACAGTTTGACCGCGGTTTTCTGCAATTTTCTCCATAATGATAACATGATTGATAAAATTTAATATACTAACTTACATACAGAAACATGGTCTATTTTGTTGGTAATATTTCCAAGAAAATTTGTTTTAGGTTTTTGGGGGTCCTGGGGGAGCTGAAAGGTCACGCCACCCTCTTAAAAAAAAAGTTTTATTAAGTTTAGATTATCCGATTAAAATAGTATTCAAGAAATCTAACTATTATAAGTCTGCTGAAAATTTGTGAATGATAATTATTTTGATTGAAGCAGGAGTAGGTCAGGAGAGTGTCTAAAACTAGATTTTTTTTATTTATTAATTTTATTTTTGCTGCATATTTTTTTTTTTTTCAAATTTTACCAAAATTATAGCTACTATTTGCCCAACCGGATATTTATAATCTAAAGTAATTTTTAAACTGATGATTTTTTAGTATCTCAGGTTGATATATTGTAAATATTCCCAGATAAAAACTTCTTCAAAATTAATGTACAAAACAAATTATGTTAAAATGAAAAGTTAAATATAATTTATATGGAAATTACGCTCTTAGCAAGGTGTAAGCACTCACCAAGTAGCTAATATTCCCTGATTAGATACTAATAAAGTCTTGGTCACGCGCTTTCAACTAGTTTGTACATACTCATGAAATTTTAGTAAGTATTTTCACTTTTCCTCGAGTTTTCAATTTATATTTAAAACAAGTTTTCAAACAAAATTGGTTGGGGAGAAATTATTTAAAACTATTAATTATTAATTAAATAACTACATTGCAATGGGCTGTAATTAGATGACATTAAAAAAAAAATTGTTAAAGGGGAAAAAGGCTCACTTAGCTGGAATATCTATAAGTGAATAGAGTGGAGGAAGAATTCAGAAAAAGTTCTTTACTCAAGAGCTAAGGAAATAAAGGAAAAAGAAAGGTTCTCAGAATTGGATGGAGGCAGAATAGGAGGAATATGGATCGTTAAAATGGAATGGTGGGAAAAGAAAGGCAAAAATATTAAGTATTTGCTTTTGAAGAAGGAGAAGGAGAAAAGAAAAAAAAAGGAAAACTCTTTCAGCAAAGGTACATTTGAGACGTTATTAACTCAATGATAGAGCTCTAAACTCGCAGCAGGCGCTCCTGAGTTTGAGCCCAGCCAACGCTGCACTTTGAATTTCTAGTACTAAGTGCATCTATAGCCAATGTCATGGGATAGTATTTGTCGGTCGGGACTATGATAATTTCTTGAATTAAGATATATTAAGTTATTAAGTTAATTGGCTAGCACACCTGCCTTTCCTGCGAGAATTCAGGGTTCGATTCCTATGAGAGCAAAGTCGGTGTTGACCCAGCATCGTAATAAAAAGTGGGAAGCTACAGTTAGTAGCGCCCTAGCTAGGCCAGAACTAAACGGCGTGGGAATGCGGCGTGCTTACCACTCGCTCCCTATTCAAGGCAAGCCTTCGCCCTTCATGGGCTGTTGCGCCATATGGTTTTAAGATATATCAAAAAATCTGTCGCCTGGCAAATCAATACACCAACGAATTAATATGTAATTAATAAAAAAGTAGTATTACGTTAGGTGGTGTCCAAGTAAACAGTGTAATCGGGATTGATAACCTAAAACTTTTTTAATAATATTTGAGCGTTTTTTAATACTTTTTCTACATAAAAATATTGAACTTTTTTTTTAATTTATGAAATATTTTTATCAAATCTCCATTCATCATATCCTATCTGCGTTCCATAGTAAATGATTGCTCTAGACCAGCGATTGCTTCTTAAATTTTTGCAGTCATGCCCCCTTTCATCCATAGAATTTTTTTCCGTCTTCCCAAGTATAAGTATTAGTATATACAAAAAACTTGATCACATAAATTTTGAAGAAATTTATTTTAAAGTAATTTTTGATATGGTTACAATACATACTAATAAATATAATATTAATGTGATCGATGAGCTTGTATTTTTTTTTAATCTAAGTAATTAATTAGTAGCAGAATGCCCGACAATACAGGGCACCCTAGACACGGCATTATAAAAATCTGAAACTTAGCATCAAATTAAACATTTTTATTCATAATCATTCTTTTATATGAATTGAGAGCAAATTTTTAGCTTTTACAATTCTTTTTTTAAAATGTTTATGAAGAGACAGATTTTAGGATATAGTCATTTCAAAGCACTAACTGTTTAATACCAAAATTTTCTACAACAGACTGATATGCTATTTCTTGTAAGGACATACTGTCTGTGGCAATGAGCTACCAAGTCAATCGGCATATCCCAATAACTTGATAAAATTATATCCAAAACTTGGATTCTGCCCTCAAATCAGTCTTCAATTTCACACGGAAAAAGAGAGAATATGATGACCTAACAGGCATCACTATTTCAAACCCATTTTGGTTTCCAAATATTGCAACAAGCTCTCCTGATTCACAATCAGGCGCGGCGCGAAGTTTCGTTGTACAGTTTATTGAGCCATATTTGTTTTTTAAAAAAAAAACATCTTATCGCCCCATAAGTCTGTTGCCGTGTCTAGGCAATATCCTTGTGAAACTTCTTTTTAAACGCATTCTTCCAATCAGGTCGAGCCCAAGAGTTTTTGGTGCCCTAGGCTAATTTCAAACTTGCCCACCCCCCTAAGTATAAATACAAAATAAATATGCTAAAAATGTTTACTTAAAAAAGTCAAGTACAATATTAAACATAAGAAAACAATAAACAAAATTAAACAAAAGGCTCCGGGGGACGATCTAATTCCCAATATTGTCATAAAAAACCTGCCTCTGAAAGGTCTGCATTCCTAACTGGGACCTTCAATGCTTGTCTTCGATTAGGATATTTTCCCAAATAGTGGAAGAATGCTATAGTGATAGTATTTCACAAAGCTGGTAAGCCAAAAAGCGATCCTAACAGCTATCGTCCTATCAGTCTCTTAAACTCTCTCTCCAAAATATTAGAAAAAATAATATATACAAACGACTCTTAAAACACTTGACAGACTATAACACAATCCCACCTCATCAGTTCGGATTCAGACAGAAACACTCACCACTACACAAACTAAAAAGAGTCACAGAACACATTGTACACAATTTTGAGGAAAGAAAATACACGGCAGCCATATTTCTGGTCGTAGCTGCTGCATTTGATACTGTTTGCCACTCTGGACTACTTTACAAACTTACAAACATAAACGCACCAACATACCTAACTCGAATAATAGGATCCTTCTTACTAGACAGAACATTCCAGGTAAGTCTCAACAATACATTCAGTACAGAAAGACAAATGCTAGCGGGGCTACCACAAGGCGCAATCATGAGCCCAATACTCTTCATCCTCTACTGCTCGGACATACCTGAACCTACTACAGCGACATTAGCTACCTACGCGGACGATACCATGTTAGCCTCATCCAATTCAGACATTAACGAAAGCATTACTGACTTACAAACATCAATAGACTGTATATCTAGCTGGTTTCACCGATGGAAGCTAAAGTTAAACCCATCTAAAACTGAAGCAAAAATCTTCGCTCTCCGGCGGTTTCGAAATGAAGACCTTCGCCTACTAACAATTAACAACCAGGAAATTCCCTGGAAACAAAAAGACCAATGAGTGCGTTATCTGGGCGTAATCCTTGATACAAGACTCACCTGGAGACTACACATTAACACTACACTGCAACAAGCATACACCCGACTGAAACCACTCTACCCACTCGTTAACAGAAACACACCACTCAAACACTTCTGCACCACACTACTCTATAAAACTCTCCTTAGACTTCTCCTGACATACGCCTGCCCAGTTTGGATAACAGCTTGCAATACACTGACAAAACGATTGCAGACTTTCCAAAACAAGGTACTGCGAATTGCACTAAACGCTCCCTGGTTTGTCAGAAACACACAAACACACAGAAAACTTGACATGCCAGATATATACACACACTCATGGCTAAACTTACAGACAATTTCTTCCTATCGCTTCACACACTACCCTCAGCTTCACATTATCACATAGGCGAGCCTACTTCATCCAGAAGATTAAAACTCAGACTCTACCAAGATCTCTGAGAACTCATCTTTGTTTTATTGTTTCTGTTCTTTTTCTTTCAATTAGCCCTATGTGTAAAGCTCTAAGTGAGTTAGCCCACACTAATTTGTAAATAAATAAAATAAATAAACAAATTCCTTTAGTTAAATATTTACTTTGCCCCTTTTTATTTGTTTTACACTAAGTTTAACAATAATATCGTTTGTATGTAAACCGTTAGCTATTTCATGCTCAATTGTAATCTGTAATATCTTTCTTGATTCAAAGCAGGCTAGTTTTTATTAGTTATAATTTTATAAAACTCCTTACACATCTGGTAATTAAGATCGGTAGCGTCAATTAAATTAAATTGGCTAGTTGCATTAGGTAACAGGCCAATTAATTTCATATTATAAATAAAATTAATGTTATTCAAAACTTATAACAATTTGAAAAATCTTCTTGATAAAACTTTTAGTTCACTGCATAAGTCCAGTGCATATATAGGGTGACCAGAGTTATATGCTCCACCCACTTTTTTTTTAAACGGCGGGAAATTTCAAAAAAAATAGAAAACACGTATTTAATCATTTTTAGTCTAGTTTATTTTCAGTGATTGATCCATTTTTTAAAACCCAATATCCCGAGATACAGCATCCAACTTTTTTTTTCAAATGGAACATTATATTTTTTTTTGCATATTTTTATAGTACTTGAGCCATCAGGTTGTTTTTTCTACAAACGTTTGGTGTGGAGTTTTAGGAAACCAACTAATCGGCCCATACTTCTACAGAGGGAACTTAACTGGTGAAAGGTATCTAACTTTTTTAAGAGACATTTTGCCAGTTCTGCTTGAAGATGTTCCTCTAAAACGTCGGCTAGATATGTATTTTCAACAAGATGGTTGCCCGGCACATAATGCGAGAGTTGTTCGATGTTACCTGGACAGAAATTTCCACGAAAAGTGGTTAGGAACTCATGGTCCGATCCAATGGCCACCTCGATCTCCGGACTTAACCCCAATGGACTATTTTTTGTGGGGATATCTAAAAAATAAAGTGTACAGTAACCTTAATCCCGTGGCTTAGGTCGAAGATCTGGAACGTCGAATAACTCTAGCCCGCCTAGATGTTGACTTTGCCACCTAAGTGCTGCTACAAACAGAGCGTGGGAGTCCAGAGCTTGGCTTGCCTATCCGTTGATGGTGCCCAGTTTGAAGAGCTTCTTTAAAGAAAAAATAAGGTGATTTTGACATTAAACTGAAATTTGTTTTTCATATTTTCAATTACCATAACTTTTGAAAAACCTAACCGATTTAATTTTTTTTTTTTTTTTTTTTAGAGGCTCAAGTACTATAAAAATATGCAAAAAAAATATAATGTTCCATTTGAAAAAAAAAGTTGGATGCTGTATCTCGGGATATTGGGGTTTAAAAAAATGGATCACACTGAAAATAAACTAGACTAAAAATGATTAAATACGTGTTTTCTATTTTTTCGAAATTTCCCGCCGTTTAAAAAAAAAGTGGGTGGAGCATGTAACTCTGGTCACCCTGTATATGTTTGAGCCGCCATCTGTCAAACAATTTTCTATTTTTTAGCAACAATCTATTATAGCTTTTTCTTTGGTTAAAATATACGAGTGAGGGTATCACAAATATGCCAACAGTTTTACTTATTGTGCGATTAGCTTAGTAAAAAAATTCCAATAAAGTAGATGAATAAATTAATAAATAAAATAAAATTTTACTGAATTCTAGTACAAAAGGTCTCTATTGTTATATTTCTCATATTTTATTAGAATTATTGAGAATTAAATAAATTCTCAGGAATGGGATTTGGTCCGTGTTAGCACGCTGGACTAAAATTGATGCTTATTAATTAATAATCTAACCAGTTCATGGATGTGTACGTGCACGTTTGACCGTATTTTAGTGATGTGGTCAGGAGGGAGGTGTAACCTATACATCTGGTACAACATTCAGTGTACATATTATATCGATAGATCAAAGGTCTAAAGGTAATAAACATGTGCACATAATTCACTTCATAATTAAACCTCTCTCCATATTCTCTTCTTTCCTATATAATATAGTTTTATCTTTGTAATATATAATTTAATTAAAAAACATTAATTGCGTAATAATAAATTAACAAAACGCTAATGGCTTTTAGAGGTAATAGTAGTGGGTATTAGCGATGATAGTTATATGCATGTTGAAGCCTTCCCTGCCTCATCAATAGCTAATAAAAATAGGGAGAAATTCAGTCCCGAATTAGATAGGAAAAACTAGCAACTCCAGCAGAAGTAACATAAAACTCTCTGTTTAACTGTGACCCAATCACAATGAGAAGTAGTAACAATGTGGTTAACAAAGTTGCCCATCGTTAACAATGCTGCCAATGCCACCAATACTTGGTAACCGGAGAACCATTTGAAACATTAAGGAATGCAAGCCTCCTCAACATTTGTATGTAAAGCAAGTTAATTTTATTCTCTAGTCTCATAACTAGGGTTAGTGGAAACAATAATATGCCACTAGTTTGGTGCCGAGAGGTCACTCGGTGGAAATTTATTGACATCAAATACTTAAAGGAGCACAACTTTAAATACCATACCAATCAGAACAAAACAAACCTTCTAGTATTGTCATTAGTAACCTTCATCAAAGCATACTTCCCGATGAAATCAATCAGATGTGACAAGCGGCAATAACTGTTTAAATCCATTAATACTTTTTTTCCGTGGTAGAAAATTAAGGACATCTTTCCATTTCCGAGTAATTTGTATTCCTCTCGTATGAGTACATGAGTCTTAAAGGCAACATAGAAAGTCCAGTGCCAGAAATGTTATCAAAACTAGGTCAAACAAAGACAAATTGCCTTTTACTAATAATTCGCAATAAAATAGAAGATCCTCAATGCGTTTTTTGTTTAGAATCGTAATTCCGCTTGCTTGAAAGGTTCCTGAAGAATTCCAGCGCCAGATCAGAAAAGAACATTAATAGTTATATAATCATAGTAACAACTATCCATTCTGTAGCAGAATAACTTAGGAACTATTTTGAAATATCACTTAGACATCTTCCCTTCCTCGTCAACTCAAAACCTTCCTCTGGCTGTCTGTTTCACTGCTGTACTACATCCTTCAACGATTAAAAAAAAAAAAAAACTCATATCCGTTCCTCTTATATCCGTTCTTATCTTCTTCTAATTATTACTTCTCTAATTATTTATAATGCTCTACCTTAATTATCATTCTTTAGAATAAGAACGGTATGACTCAATGAAGACAAGAATGCAATTTACAAATTCAAGAAAAGACAAATGGACATCGTACTAGTAACATAAACTTACTTTGCAAGTGGTCGTTCTTCCGTCTAAAGGACTGTATAAAGGATCTCTCAGACGGTACATCACATGAATGAACTGCTTTCTCTTAAGAAGGACTCTCAACATCAACATAATCATCCTTCTTCTACCAATTCTTTGCAATTCACTTGTATCACTTTAGCTAACCATCCTTTCCACTTTAAGATAGCTTCTGTGTACTGCCCACCTACCTCCTAACAAATACGACCTCTTTGCTTTTCTTCTGTTGGCACGCCCTTCATTGCGGTGGCGACTCTAAATCAAAGCACCCTTGCAGGGTAAACAGAATTGCAATTCCTCCTGGCTTCACGAATCCCTTCTTAATACGATAACACCCAACTATCATTCTACTCTTTTTCCTTATCGACCCATCTAGTCCTCCGACCTAAACAATCCGTCTGACCTTCTTGACATCTTTATTGCTCCCAAATACAAAATGCCACACAGATGTGCAAACAATAAATGACCTCTCCTCCTCCCACAGACCTGTCCTACCAGTTCTGGATCTTTATCCGTTGACCTGTTTCACGTATATCAAATTTGTTAGTGACCTTCTAGCTGGAAAACTATTCAATTATCCCAGGAACTTGATTTAAGTATCAAAGATCTCAGCAAATCACTACTGCTTACCCATATGCAACTGAAGCTATACAACAGTGTCAACTTATTATCACAACTTAGGAATTACGGGCCATTCACCAGACTTACCACCACAACGACTCTGACAATAACTAAACAGTTAGTTCACTGGCAAGGTAACAAACCCTTCCTATAAAAGAACAATAAACTGGCCGACGACGGGCCAAAACGGAACAGAATAAATAGTAAAACGAAAGATATATTTGTTCAATAGATTGAAGGTTGATAGAAAACAAATCTATGGCGTTGTAGACACCAAAATACTCTCCGGGAGTGTTCTTGGACGTATTTGCCTTTGTTAAAGTTTGTCTGAAGGACTTCCAACTTATCCTTATAATCATATCTATCAGATCGCATCTTCCAAGTCATCCCAATTCATTCTGACCTCGTTGAAGTTCCTCAAAGAAGCTCTCCTCCTCTACACATTGTATACGGCAGTCATTCTTCTCAATCCTAACAAAACCATTTATTCCTTGGCCGAAGATACAGCAATCCTCTCCCAAAATATTACCCTGTAATTGCCACCTGACCCTTCAACCACATCTCCAAATCCTCAAACCATGGTTCCGCAAATGGAGAATAAAGGCCAATGAGAGCAAATCCAGTCTAAACGACAAAATATTCACTCCAATATACCTGAACCATATTCCTATAACTTGGCAGAACAAAGCGCAATATCTCGGCCTGTACCCTGACAAACGCCTTGCAAGGAACCCACATACTCGACTTAAGCGATAAGAACTTAACTTCCATTAGCGAATGATCAAAGCATACTACTCGACTGACGATCAAAACTAACTATTTCAAACAAAAAAATACTCTACCCAGCCCTGCTTGCTCTTATCTGGCCATAGGGTCTCGTACTGTGCTGATCAGCAAAGTGCTCCAATCTCCACCGTATCCAACCCTACCAATCAAAAAATCCTTCACACTCGTCGATGCCCCTTTTTTCGTCAGCAACACACTATCCGCATTGACCTAAAAATCACTACAATATTTCAAATTCCCGATATATCAAATTTTATTATAAACTTTTCCATCACTACAACGCACTAATCTGTAACTTGTCACACACCACACTTGAATTCAAGGAATCAAATAATTGTTTGAAACTCAAATGTTAACACATAAACTTGCACTGAATTTAAGAGAGCGATTCTTGATACAAATGTTCTGGTGGAATATCTAATTCAGACTGTTTTTGTTTGAAAGCAGAATTTAGACTGTTTAAAGAATGTTCTGCTCTAGCGGGAGATTTTTCTCCTACTAGACAGACAAGTGGCACTGTCTTACCCTAACGGATTCATGTCCTTTTGGTTTCTTCAATAGCACTGACCTTAATTTAATAGTTGCTGACCCTAAAATACATTATTTTTTAAGGTAAATTCACTATTTTTTTTCCAAAATTATTTCACTTAAAATATTGTCAAAATTCACTAAACTATTTTTCCAAAGTTATTTTTCCCAATTGCTACTTCCACTATACATGCTATGTAATTCATTTTCATTTTTTTTTTCTATTTTGTTTTGTTTTTATTTTATTATTTCGGTTATGTTATCTTATGTTATCTCATTTGCATGTTGTGTAAATACGCAGTTGCAAAAATAAAAATAAAAAAATTAATTCTGCCATTACTATTAATACAAAATATTGTAAATCAAAGAAGATAATTGACGTGTACCCTTTGCTGAAGTCGATAAATACTACACACAGATACTACTTACATATCATTAAATGCATTGAAACGATCGAACTAAGTATAAATAATTATCAATATACAAGTTGAAGTCCCTGAAACCATAACTGAAACTCGGAGTTAAAAATATTATTGAACTCTGTCAATTCATTAACGACAACAAACGTTTAAGCAAGTCAGTTTTTGAGTTAATCAGGAAAATATAACGATATTTACCAATATGTTTTAACCCGTTTTCCAAAAATATCAATATTTGCATAGTTGATCTTTCAGTTATTATGGCCATTTTCATCTAAAACTTTAAGATCTGCGGTCTGAGACGGCATCAATGGTTTCGTATAAAATCAAATTTAAGAATGAATAATAAAACCATCTGCGCCAATGAGATATTGAGATATTTTTTTTACTCTTACTAATTGATGCTGTGGTATGATACGGTCTGTATAGTGTGTAAGTCGTTTTATGAGCTTTTTCTAGTAATTTTCCTAGTATCGGAAGCAAACTAATTGGTCTGTAGGAAGTAGGCTCTGTAGGAGATTTGCCAGGTTTTGGTATCATAGTTACTAAGGAATATTTCCAGATAAGAGGGAAATAAACAGTCCTTAGTGATGCATTAAATAGAAACGTGAGATACAGTATTGCTTTTTTTGGCAATAGTTTAAGGATGTCTGCAGTAATGAGATCGTATCCCGGTGATTTCTTGTTTGACAAGTTCTTAATAGCATGTTGTACTTCTGCGGGTGTAAAAGGTTTTGGTGGAAGTGAAAGTTGGAGTGGTTCATACAATTCAGTTCTTGTTCTATTGTGAGTCTCTTCTTCCGCATAATTATGAGGCTGGAAAACTTGTTGGAGGTGGTGGGAGAAAAGTGAGGCTTTTTCTTCGTCAGTTGTTGTCCATTTTCCATTGTCGTTTCTTAAAGGTGATGTGACAGGTATGTAGTGTAAAATGCGTTTTGTTGTCCTCCATAAGCTGTAGTCTTTGGTACTAAGGGATTGTAAGTATTGGTCTTGCCTTTTAGAATTTAGGTCGTTTAGTTCAGTGTTAAGATGTCTTGTGACTTGGTTGTAGAGCGCCCTGTGTGATGGTAGACGTGTGCGTTGCCACTGCTTTCTTAGAGTCCGCTTTTCGCGCAACAATAGTCTAATATGGTGAGGTAAGCAAGTAGCTGTTCGCGGCTTGTGTTGATGATTGTGTCTCGTCTGCGATTTATATATTGCTGTTTGGATTAGTTGTAAATGCTTGTACTGCCTTGTCAAGTTCATCAGAACTCTTCAAGGAAATGTTTAAGTTAATTGTGGAGTTAATTTTGTTTTGAAAATCTTTTACATCTAAGACACCCTCGATTAATCTAGGGTACTTTGTGTTTGTGTAAAGATTGAAATTAGACTGAGTAAGTAATACTGCAGAGTGATCAGAATCCAAGTCGGGAAGTGTTTGGATAGTTAGATTATGCGTGTTCATACCTTTGATTAAGAAAAAGTCTAAGACATCAGGAATTCTGTGACGATCAACTGGCCAATGTGTGGGGGTGGAAGGTGCAATTGGAATTAGGTTGTGTTTATGTATAATGTTGTATAATATTCGACCTGGTGGTGATGTTAGACGGGAGCCCCAACAGATATGTTTTGCATTAAAATCACCTCCAATGATAACCCTTTGTCCTGCTATTCGAAGAAGTTAATCGAATATCCAAGGTTCTAATCGATGATTTGGTGATCTATAAAAAGAAATCATTACTATAGTACCTCTGTCAGTGTAAAGTTTAATAGCACTCATCTGTATGGCATCAGTTTGTGGTAGTATTACAACTTCGTGTTTTATGTAGATGTTTATAAGTATGGCTGTGCCTCCGCGGGGAGTATTCTGGGGGTGGTCATTTCTGTAAAGAGTGAAGTAGGGTAAAGAGAAGTATGACCGGGATGTAAAGTGAGTTTCAGTAATAAGAGCTAAGTCAATATGGTTATCTGTAATAAATTGTTTGAATATATTTTGTTTAAAAAGTAATCCGTTTGCGTTCCAGAGAAGTATTCGTAAATGTGACATTAGTTCTGCTGTAGCAGTGATGGCAGAATTTGTTGTATGTTTGAGACTAAGTGGGTGAGTATCTGAGTAAGTATCGGTTGCAGTATTGTCTGTATAGTGTTGGAAATTAGAGTTGTAAGCGATTCACTTAGTGTAGGCAGGCTGTGGTTGGATGTTGTTGGTACATTTTGTGGATGTAGTGTGCTGCTGGTGTTGTCTTCTTCATAGCCTGTGCATAGGTTTTCTTCGTTGGGTCCATCACCAAATTTGTATCATTGGTTCTTTCTGAAGGCGATCTGGCCTTAGCTGGGCAGTAACTGGATCTGTATTTTGAATCTCTTTGCTGCTGAAGAACTTTGTGCACCTGACAGCCTTTGTAGCTAGCAACATGGCCAACAGAGTGCGCATTTGGGAGGTATGTCCCTTGGTTTTACACACATTTGTGAAGGGTGCTGTTCGCCACATTTTACGCACTTTGGAGTGTGATTGCAATAGCGTTTTGTGTGGCCATATTCTTGGCAGTTAATGCATTGTACTATATGTCTTTGTGGCATCGGCTCTTCTACCTTAATAATAGTGTTTAATATATGCTTTATTTTGAAAACATCTGTATTATTTGGGGCTTGCTTAATATCGACAAAGAAGATCGGAAGAGGTGTTTTGGTTGCTGGGTGCAATGCATTAACTACCTGAATAACAGTATGGTTCTGGCTTGCTAGTTCTGGCTTCAGACAACAGCACTCTACTATTCATCAAATACAAAGAGTCACAACACATATTGCTAACGCTCTCGAATCCAAACAGATATGTACAGGCATTTTTCTAGATGTTTCACAAGCCTTCGATAAAGTATGGCACCCAGGACTGCTTGTCAAACTAAAGAGAATTCTACCTTTCACTTATTACCTTTTGCTAAAATCTTATCTCGAGGACAGATTCTTCAGTGTTAGGGTAAAAACAGTTATCTCCGACATTCATCCCATTGAGGCTGGAGTCCCGCAGGGGAGTGTTCTGGGGCCACTACTATACAATATTTACACATACGACATACCTGAACATCCGAATATTGTTACTGCGACCTATGCGGATGACACAGCACTACTTGTTACCAACACAGACATAATAACCAACAAATTAATACTGGAGCAGCATTTGACTAACTTGCATAACTGGAACATCACATGGAAAAGTAAACTCAATATAAACAAAACAAAAACAGTACATTTTACTCTAAAAAAGACGGAAGATATACCTGTGAAATATGATAACGAACCATTACCGTTAAGTAACTCGGTAAAATATTTAGGGATGCACTTGGACAAACGACTAACTTGGGCAACACATGTAAAAACTAAAAGACTTGAACTTAATTTACGTTTCAAACAGTTATATAGATTACTAAAGACAAAATCCACATTAAACATAAACAACAAACTCCTAATTTACAAGACTCTATTGAAACCAATTTGGACATACGGACTTCAGCTTTGGGGAGCGGCTAAACAGACACATTTGAAAAAAATTCAGACATTCCAATCTCGCACACTGCGGACTATACTTTCATCTCCTTTCTATGTTACAAACGAAACAATACATAAAGACACAAACACTGAAACAGTACAACAAGCAGCACATCGACTGTACACTAAGTATCATGTCAAACTGAACAGTCATACAAATCTTCTAATCAACAATTTACAAACAACTCTAGTTCCAGGAAGAAGACTAAAATGGAGATGGCCACAGGACTTGTTACATCCACCGTAGACAAACTTCATACATACTGACAGACCTCACTGAACGACATTATGAACTAGCATAATTACATTCACACCCATACATTCATTTCATTTCACATTTCATTTATTCACTCCATAAACAAATCACTCCAACAGGGCCATCATTGGATGGGGTACCTGCACACGTTCTACACGTCAGTACATTATCTTACAGACAACAGCATTACAGGCAAAACACATTTTGTGTTGGTACTGTATTACAATAAATAAATTAAAAAAAAAAAAAAAAAACTCTTACTAATAATAACAAATTAGGTTTTTTTAAATTTAATTAAAATGCAACATGAAAACTAGAAAAAAATACTGTCACTTATCATCAACAACACATGATTTACGCAACGCAATAATGCAAATAATGATTTACCTATATCATCAGCATGAACAATAATAATTCAAAAAAATAATTTATATTTACTACATAATGATCAATACTTTTATATATAAAATAATAAACAAATATAACTGTTTACAAATAGCTTACCTTCTCAGAAGAACTGGTTTCTCTTTAAAATCACCCTTAGACAATGGTGCCAACTTAAATGTAAGATCAGCGCCGACTAGACAGTACATTGCGGTAATAATTCCAGCATATGATGTTGTTATATAGAATATTGTTGTACCATGGCGTAACCACCACCATAGTTTGTCTGTAGCATAATCGGCCACTACAAATGTACTTAGGCCACAAACTCCACACAAACCTATAGCATAATATATAAATACATTAAGTTAGAATGTGTTCCACAAAAACAAAAAAAAATCTGGTATGAAACACTCACACAACTTTGTCTTACTCCAGTTTTCAAAATTATAATTGACAAATTTTGTAGTTAGTGCACCAAATTTAATGAATTTGTCGTAAACTGAAAAAACTGTTCAGTACAAGTGCACTTCCGGTTTATTAATTTTCTTGAAATTTGGAATTTTGGCCGTCTATTTATTTCTAATTAATTATGTTTGGATGGTACAATTGTATAATCCAACTATGATAGCAATTTAGAGAAAAACATAACCCCACCCGTCCCCCAAAACCCCCCTTCAATGACATTCCCAGAAGAAATATTGTAAATAAAAGTTGTAGCTCTTTATATGTTGTAGTTCACATTCCTAGTTGAAAGAAAATCGTTGGAGCCGTTTCAGAAAAAAAATACAAAAAACTGAAAAATACATTTCAGTAAAAACGCACTTCCGGTCATCCGATTTTTTCAAACTCGGAATTTCAATAGCATATTTAAATCTAATTAATATTATTTAGGAGATGGAATTGTGTAGTAAACTGAAATAGCACTTTAGAGGATAAACCCATCCACCCTCTCCCCTATAAGTGCCCTTAAATGCATTTTCTCGGAGAAATGTTTCAGATAAAAATTGTAGATCTTTGTATGTTTAGTTGATATATCAACTTGAAAGAAAAACGTTGGAGTCATTTTTGAACAAATTGCAAGAAAGTGAAAAAAACCATTCAGTAAAGTGGTACTTTCGGTTGAGGATTTTGATAGATGACCTATTCCAAGGGTCCCCTGGTGATACCTAATCGGAATATTAAGTTTGAATTTTCTACGATTATTCGTTTTTTGAGCTTTACTGTTCACACACACACACACACAAACGCACATAAACCATTTTCTAAAAACTACTTTTTTGGACTAATTGGACCTCTAAACGGATATTTCCGGTGATAACTCGATATCGAAAATTTGGCACATTTACAATCCTTTCTCGTACTAGGAGTAAGAGAAAGTAAAAAAAAAATAAATAAATAAAGAAAAAATAAATGAATAAAAGCGTTGGTGATATTAACCGTTGTTCGCTGGCTTAGGTTTACCTGAAACTTTTGAGAACTGATCATTTAATACATGGAATCTAGGACACTGACTAGCACGGCCAATAAATCTCTCCACAAAAAAAAGAACCACCTACTTATTTTTATTTATTTCCTTCTTTAGCTCATTAAAACAATTGCCCTTCAAATTAATTTCATGGTCTTTATAAGAAATGTTGTAAAAGAAATGCGGATTTAGACAATTTGGTCTCGCTTTGCGCTGTTATGTAGATAAGTTTGTTTGTTTAGTTTAGAAGCGCAAAAACTTTTAGTATTGTGTCGTTTTGAAGCTTTAGTTGTTTTGTTAATGTGCTAACGGATTTATTTTTCATTTAAGCCATTTAACCAGCACATTTTTAAAAAAAAAAAAGAAATAAACTCATTCTCTTATCTTGATGAAAATAATAATTTATTGATCATGCCTTCAATTATTAAGATTAATTAGGAATAATAAAAATCTAGATGTTGATTTATTATTTACTTTCACTTGCGGCTCAGGAAAGGAAATATTGCAATCGTGTAAAACTTGTAAAACTGAGTTTACAACGATAAATACACGTTTTTGAAATCCACTGTATAGAAACAAACAAAATATGTCAAAAAAAAAAAAAAAAAAAATCACAAAACAGTTCTAGTAGGATATTCCAATTAGGGGACCACCTACATCAGACACGAAGGCGGATTGGGTCAGTCAAAAATTCACCAATCGAATGTTGTTTTTTTTATTTTTCGCGATTTTCTTTACACATGTAACGCTACTTACACATTAAATACATTTCATTTTTATTCTGAAACACTTTTACAGGCAAATATAACTTTTAGAGAAGATTTTGAGTATGCTACAACATCAAGCATTCATTTAAAATAGTTCTTCGGAAAAAACTATACATCCTACCCACTAATTTAAGTAATTTGAAACTAAAGGATTGTTGGGGGGAGTTTGATCTAGGCACTATTTCAACTGGAATTACAACACAACTATATTCAAGTGAGTTATTAATTAATGTATGTAGATTTACTAAAGGGTATAAATGCTTTATCTGAAATGTAACTTCCAATATCACTATAGTTATAGTTTTATAGTTCAACTACATTTTTCTTGCTAAAAATTTCAAGTTATCGAAAATGAAAGTAAATATATGTATCAAGAGGAAGTTGTGTGAATATTTTAAATTCACAGGTTTTCTTTTTTTTTTATCTTTGGGCAGTTAATTTAGGAAAGTTTATTTCCCCAATTATCTGTTCTTCTTCCTGTCTATCATTTTAATTTTCCTTCAATATTTGCCAAGTAAAGCGATTCTTCATGCGACTGTTACACATTCATAGATTCCTAAATCCTCTTTCTTTACTGGCCAATTCGGCATTTGTTTACATTATTCACTGACTCATCAGGAATTTCGCCTTGATAAGGTTATCTAGTACTCCTTTGAGCGAAATCAACGATCCAGAGTTTGTAATATATCGCTAAAACTTCCGATAGAGTCTGGCTTGAGGCTTTATCAAGCCAAGAGAATAAGTGTAATAGCAAGAGAGAGCAGACAGACGAGAGAATTAAGAGAGAGAAAACAGGCTCTTTCTGGTACTCTCTGACTTAAGCAGGTTAGAGTGGGAGAACCTGTATATAATCCAGTGAGAATCTACCTAAGGACATCTATCAGTATGTACATCTATACATATATCTATCTATCTATTGGATTCAAACATACATCGCATCGTGTCATGTCTCTACACCCACCTTTTATTCTATAAAATCATTACAAGTCCACTGCAGTTAGTGTAAACTTATAGCTATATTATAACAGTGTCTTCATATTTCGTCTAATTGATCAAACCTAATTTCTCTCCTCATCAACTCCATTATAATAGGACTGTTCTTATATCTGGGACCTAATTGTAATTATAATAATAATAATCTTCATTTCTACATACACTTGTATGAACAAGACATGTCAATATATTAAACAATCTAATAACAACTTTTTTACAAAGCAAGTCTATGAAAGAAAATCATCCAAATCATATATTACTCTATCCAGGAGCATAGGTTTTTAGCTTAGATTTAAACAATTTCATTGTTGGTGAAGATGAAATTTCATTTGGAAGTGCATTAAATATTTTCCTTCCCATAAATAAATAAGAAAGATGTGAAAAACGAGTGGTTTGCTTGAGGAAAAGGAAAGTGGTCACGGTACCGAGTATTATATTTATAATTGAAGGTGTTGTAATTATTTCTAATTTTGTAGAACCATGAACAGATGGAAAAGATATTATAAAGAGCTGGAATCGTGAGGATTTTATTATTTTTAAAATGCAACCTGCAGCTTTCGTTGGGTCTTGCTTTAAACATAGCACGAATAGCTCTTTTTTGGATGCGGAAAATTCTTGATGTACATGGGCTGTTTCCCCAAAACATTATCCCATAGGAAGCCGTGGATTGGAATTTTCCAAAATATATTACTTTCAAGGCCTCGAGATTGAGGATTAGAGGTAATTTTTTTAAAAGAAATACTATGCTCGAAAGTTTAGGAGCCAGATCTACAGAAATTTTGTCAAAGGTGGGAAGATTATGCTGCCACATTCAGTCTTGACTAAAGGTGAGTACTCTTTTCCATCTGGAGCAACTGAGAAGCACAGACCAACCGTCTTGGAATCATTCATTTTAATGCATTTATCTTTGGACCATCTAAATATGACATCTGCTCCAACATTGGCACAATTCACAACGTCATCCTCAAATTGTGCATTCTTTTTGCAGATCTACGATTAGTTCTCATTAATTCTCAAATCACTTTACTAAAAGATGTTTCCTAATAAGTCAAGATGTCGCCAGATCTCCTAAAGTAACTAAAACCGATGGGGATCTTTAAGACAAATACTAAACATTCTCGGCATCTTCTAGGCAGAAATTCCAGCAAATAGAAGCTGTGCCCGATTCGATCTCGATAGAAAATTATCAGAATCAGGAGATTGTGAACTTATCAAATGGTGAAGCCGCCTTCAAAGCAATGAGTTCATTTCATCTTCAGTTTAAAAATGACATAAGAATGTCTCATGAAACTTAAGGTCGTGGGCAGATATAATGTGGTTACTCTTCTTTGTATAACGGATAGCTTAGAAGGTAATGAGGTGTCGGATGTTCTTGCAGTAGCAAAAGCAGTTGGGCTTTGATGGGAACGGAATCCTTCGTGGGATAAACGACTAGTTGTTAAGAAGAGCTCACAAGGGGCAGTAAATGAGGATAACGGAAAATCGAAACCTTGGCTTATAGCTTAAAATATAGAAAATAAAGTTAACTTTCCTAAGTTTATGATTTATTTTTAAAAAAATGCCTAATCTGGGAGTTAAAAAAAAGAAAACTTTTATAACTAGTTACAGTTTCAATTTTGTATTTGACATGAATTGTTGCGGAGAATCACTGGAGGACAAAGAAAATAAAAATAGTGACGGACATTTGTGAATGAGTGGCGAACTGAATCCATGGTACATTAAAGCCATGATTACATTAAAAAAACTTAGTCAAAGCAGAATAGTACAGAAATGATACTGCCAATCCATTAGCAACACCTCATTAAACCACTTGATTAATATGTTAATTAATTAAGCTATACTATTAATGAAGAACAAATATTTATCTAGTAACAAACTCAAATAAAGTAATTTTATTGACCTTATTATCAATGCATTATAATGAATATAAATCAATTAATCTCAGAATTCATTATCTACTTGTTACTAATTAATCAATCAACAAATATCATATAACCATATGATTTAATATCGTATAGCACGGTTATATAATAATGGTATTAATAAATTATAATTTAATAAACATTTAATGGATAACAGATTGTTGTTAATAAGGTTCAGTTTAAATCAAAACCAATAATAATAATTATAATAATATTAATATTATAAGGATGACTGGAGAAAACATATGATGAAGGAAGAAAATAATAAGTGAAAACCCATGAACGTAGAGGTGATTTTTATGTTGGAATGTATGGTCAGTATATGGCTAATCCTAATCTTAATTCGCCTGGCATTCATCACTCAGCTACGCGAGAGCTAATGGAAGAAATTTTAGAAATAGTATCCAAGGGACGGACTAAATTTAAACTGAACGGAGATTTTAAGAAAAAGAAAGATAAATGGCCCTGTGACCAGGACAAACTCTGCCAAAGTCTTAAGAAATACAAATCGTCCCTATACACAATATAATCGTGCCATTGTACAATGTAATGACGAAGGTATAGAGAAATTACAATACTTATAATCTAAACATATTCCTTGCAAGAGGACTATTATTATTAAATCAGGGCGCCTATCGGCCTGGGACTTAAGCCTATGTGGCTTTTATCCCCCCGACTTTCCCCCCAAATTACAATTTATCGGTTTATCTACAATAACCTAAAATATCTTTCACCTCAAACCCTCCCAGGCAATACCACGTCAGTGATGCCCTCCCAAATACGCGAAACATAGTACCAGTGAAACGGAGTACTGACATAGATAGTGATACACTGTTTCCCTGCCTCCATCATCGCAGTTCTGGCATATGGGACCAGGACTTCCTCCCTAAATTATGTAAATGACTAGCCAGACATGTGTGTTCCCAGTAACTGCACCTACTACGGTTCTCAGTCCTATCCTACTAATGACAGGTGCTAATCTAAAACCCTCTGCTTAGTCCCTTTGATAAATCTTTTAGCTTGGAGGCCTTTTAACCTTTTTAACTCTCGTCTCCCAAAATCTAATCTGTTTATCACAGAACATGCAAGAGAACTATGTTGACAAAATAAAAAAATCAAGTGGTTTCGCTGTCATGCCGAAAACTTTTCGAACTTACGTCGTATAATAATTATTTATTAATAATAAAATTTAAGTTATATGAGTGTTTCAATATCAGATCTGGTAAACTTAAAAGTACATTATAAAACTAAATAATTAACATAAACATTTATAATCTATTGCAATTTTGTGTTATCAATTATCTATGAAAGAACTAATATATTTATCAAAATTATCTATAATTTTTTTTAGTTTGTGCACTTACCCAGTAATAGAAAATTTGATAACTTTTACTAATAAATATCAATAGTGTACAAAAAAGATTTATATTAGTTAAAAAATTTATTATTTTAATGGCTTATTATTATTTAAATAGCCATACCTGTTAATATGATGATAACGGTTTGTTTGAAGTATTTAACCATTGGAATGTTTACAACTTCTGAATAAATGATAACAAACTTGGCCAGCTGTGTTGACATGGCCATCAGCAATAATAATTGTAGACTAATTGACAAATATAAATAGGAATTCTGTAACAAACAAACAAATAATTTTTTTTATTTAATAACGTTGTGTTATTATTTTAATGTATCTTAGAGAAAAAATTAACAATTGAAATGAACAAATCAAAAGCTGGTGTGGCGCACTCATACGAATGTCTCGTACAGTTATTATGTAGTGAGAGTACTTTATCCAGGCAGGTAAAAGATTTGTGATTATATTATAGTTCAGTTAGGCAGTGCCAGAACATCGAACTAACCAAATAGAACTGAACGCCACCAAATTACCTAAAATCATCTCTCCAGATAAATGTTAAAATGAAAGTGATACGTTTACATCTATGTAGACGTTATGTGCTAACCACTTAGCATTTCAAGTTCAAAGGAAATCGCTATAGTTGTTTTCAAGAAAAGTCCAGAAAACTCAAAAAATCGTTCTGAAAGTCGCAATTCCGCTTAACCGAGATTTTTTTCGACATTTGCAGTTATCAACTGCTTTCTATGTAAATTAATATAAATTTTAAGGGAAGGAAGTAGCTAAATGGTTAGAGTTAAGGACTCCCACGCGGAGGACCCGGGTTCGAGCCCAGCTGTGCTACTCTCAGCTTTTTTTCTTCCTAGGAGCCTCTACAGCTCACTGTCCGGTGATAGGCAGTGTTGTTTGTAACGAGAAAACACTGTCCGGAGGCCGGCAGTGCACTGAGAAGGTTCCAGTCACCTATTACCACAGATGGTTGACGCGTCATAAATTAAAAAAAAAAAAAAAAAAAGTAATAGTTGTTAGAACCATACATTATACTAAAGTGAATATTTTCTATTCTATTCCAGAAAGGAAGTAAGTAGATGCACGTAGGCTTCAATTGCCCACTGTGCTCCCCGAATATACTCTTATTATTATTACTATTATTATTATTATTATTATTATTATTATTATTATTCAAGGGTTTAGGGTTAACCCTGCGCTATCCAAAGCTTCCAATAGCCGCCCAAAAAGAATAACCACTACTGGTTCTGGAAAAAAAATCCGGGACTAGGTTTCACCCACCTAAGTTTTACCACAGTCCGAACAAATCAACCACAGTTTTAAAAGGACATGACTAAGCTTTCTATCGACATCTTTTCCAGCCAAAAGTTCTGAACCTTATTCCCTCGCAACTCAAACAATCCATCATAGATGTTTCCTCCTCCGTCTCACAACCCCATTAAAAGGGGTCCGGCATGATCTGGATCTAGATGTCACCACGGACATAACCGAGTACACACTTAATGGTTGGAGCCATTTTCGAGAAAATCGGGAACACCTGATAAACCCATTCAGTAAATTTGTATTTCGGATTAATGGATTTTGCCAGAAACCTTCCTATTAGATGCGGTGGTAATAACAAATTTAAGCTTCCGGCGATTTGGCACCGGCATTTGGACCGGCACATAAACTGCACCACTATTGTAACTTGACCTGCATATAGGCCGTAAAATAGGCAATTTAGGTTGCATAGACGTAAACTTGGCAACAGTCAAGGGAAAGTAAAAAGCTATATCGCCTATGCCAGCTCGCATATGAAAAAAACAGAAATGCCAGCCATGAATAAACCAAAATAATTTAAACATAACATTTTGTACACTTTTAATTGACTCGAAAATTGTTTAAGAATTGAATTAATTAGAAAAAAAAACAACTATAACTGCTAAACAAATTTCTTTTAATATAAATTACAAATTATCAATTGGGAAAAAATTTAAAAATAGTAAAATAGAATATATGAGAGCGGGGGAGGAATGACTATAAGAGAATAACTATAAGAGAATACTATCCCAATAATTATTTGTGCAAATACTTAACTAAAATAATATTAACAAACAGTTGTAGTAAGTAGTGGTCAAAAATTGGACTAAAATTAGAATTACACGTTGCGTCCAAAACTGCAGATTTTAAATTAATAAATTAAAAAACAAAAAAAGCTTCTGCCACAATCTCGAAAATTATAATAGTTGTGTTAGGTGGTGTTAATTTAGGTCTTGTTAATGAAATGAGAAGGCTTGGTTAAACTGGTTAACTATGTTTAATAATAAAGAGACACAGCCTGCCTGGACTTTACAATAGAGAATGGTTAAGATAGAGTGGTATGAAAATGACGCGAAGTGACTGGCGAGATGATGAACTATAGTGAACTGTGCTGGACTGTATCGAACTGTATTCCCATGGACTGTCCGTCGCTGTATTTATACAGTTTCTCCCACTCCAGTCCGAGAGAGTGGTTAGGTTTGTTTCTCTTCTCTTTGAGAGTCATGTCCAAAAGATATATTAATATTTCTGTGAAGGGCTTAAAAAGTCGGTTTAATCCGGAGGGTGGTTGCCCGGTCTGTCTCAAAGGCTCAGATGACCTCTTATATTTTATGCTCATGTGCACATTGTACAATTATTTTCGTGCTAGATAAGCTCCTACTTATCTAATGAGATTGAGTTACAGCATGAATTCGAGAAGTTATTAGTAATTGATTCGGTATGTAAATTGAAAAATATATATTTTTATATTTCCAAGGCATTGAGATTGGGAGAATTTATTTTAAATTTGTAATATCAAAGGTAACTGTAAAATATTATTTCTATTTTTGTACTTTTTGTCAGTTTATCTTATATTTCTATATGTAGTAGTAAGCTGAAGCTGATGATAGCAGTTTTTGTTTTGTTTTTCTCTTTGTCTCTTTTTTTAACCACCTCATCTAATTGTCGAATATATTTGAGCTCCAATTAATTATTATGTACAGTTGATATTATTATGAATTTCCTTTGTTTAAAATTTATTATCTCTTCATTATTTACTCAATTTTCATCTCTCCTTTTCTTCAATCATTTTGATTATGTAAATTAATATTATCACTATTACTGTAATTTCTGTAATTGTAATTAGTGCAATTTGCCCCAAGGAATTTATTTTATTTAATTAGTTATAATTATTGGAATGCAGTTAAAATTCGATTGTATTTATTCAGTGTACGTCCAGCTTGAAAAGCCAACTCACTTGCTGATTTGTAACCTTATAGCAAATAAAGTTTGATTTGATTTGTTTCTCTTCTCTTTGCTCTCTTTGGTTGCTGTTTGCTCTCTTCCTATTACATTATCCCCTCTCCTGAAGAAATTTTTCATATGTGAAAAATTTATGCGGGTGAGTGTATGTGTGTAGCACATCTTGTTTGGCTACGAGTTAGTTGCAATTAGCCTGGGTTGTTGAAGCTAGCTAAGTTAATGGAGACTAGCTTTTGATGTAGAAAGCTAGCGATGAAGCTGTTGCGAGCTAGCCAGTGATGTTGATGTAACAGCAACCAAAGAGAGATCAGCAACCAAAGAGAGTAAAGAGAAGAGAAACAAACCCAACCACTCTATTGGACTGGAATGGGAGAAACTGTATAAATACAGCGACAAAGAGTCCATGGGAATACAGTTCAATACAGTACGAGAGAGTGGTCGGGTTTGTTTCTCTTCTCTTATACTCTGTTTGGTTGCTGTTACATATTTATTGTATTATGTTTATTCTATAAATAGAAACAGTTTCATATAAGATTTTTTACATTCTCATAAGTGAAAGTAGTTTTTTTTTATTAATATTTTCACCTGAAATAAAAGCTTTCAGGTCCCCTGAGTCCACAAAAAGGTGGATTTCGGAAACTGATTGTGGGTGCGTGAGTGTGTGGCCAGAGCAAAACCCCAGGGACAGAAAATCTTTCTAGAAAGTTCGACCTTTTTATTTCGTTTAAGTTCTATCCAAAAATAAGAGTTTGATCAAATCAGTCAACCAGAATTATTACATAACTTAGAAGTTTTTACAATTTGGGGGAAGGGGGAAGGGGGGCATTCACAAAGACTAGTTCCCGACATTCTTGAAACTTGGTATCACCAAATAACACATATAAAGAGCTATACTTAAATTTGTAATATCTTTCTAGAAACATCATTTTGGGGGGGGGGGATTTCGGAGAGGTTGGCGTTAGACTTCCGTCTAAAGAGCACTTTCTCTATATTATAGAACCCTAACGTCTATATAATATCAAAAACCTTAAAGTTTTCTTATTTGTCATAATACGTAAATATAAAGCTGGGTGGCAGAACAAGTAACTAACCAAGCTGGAAGCAAATGATTATATTGTAGCCAGGAAGAGAACACTCATAACATTGAAGTTATTACAAATAAAATTGCAATAAGTGAAGAAAATCGTGCATTTTTCACACCAGAATTTTTTTTGTTTTGTTTAAAACTAGATGGTCTGCGATCTTTTGAAGAAAAATTCAAATATTCTAATACTTTATAATCCACTAACTAAAGTGGTATTGATTACTTCATTATATTACAAGATTGCTAATCTCATTTAAACCACAAAACAACGATTTCAGGTGTCAGGTGGAGTTGTAGAGTTTACATTATCTCAATTATATGGGACAGCAAACTTAGGTGACTAAACTAATTTAGTGTTTCAACTAGAAACTTAAATGAAATTTGTAACAACTGTCACAATCAACTCTTAGTTAATTTCATTTGGTTTGCACGTTTTTATGTCAAAGGGGGAAACAAAATAATACAACCAATGATTACTGTTTATTTTCTAATTAATGTTAAATAAATAATATTCGGATTTCATTATTATAGACGAATGAATGAATTCGAATTTTAAGCCCCTATCGAGGCTTTTTTTTTTTTGCAGCCATCTTGGCCGCTTTAATTCACTGGTCAATGTTTGAAGCGATTTTTCTTACAAATGTTGGCAAGTGAAAAGAAGATGAATATACTCTAGCTTCTGCTTTGTTGTGGCATTTTGTGCCTGAACCGTTAGTATTGACATTGTAGTGGAAGAACGAACTAGAAAAATAATAGTTTTGAAAAATAGTTTAGAATATTTTATTGTTTGAAAAATTTAATTTTGTTAATATATTTAAATAGTGAATTTACCTTAAAAAAGAGGGTATTTAAAGTCAGGTACTGTAATTTGGGGTCATTGCTATTAGGAAAACAAAGGCACAAAAACCCGTTAGGCCAACTCTTTTGTAAAAGAAAATCCCCCGCTAAAGGGGCATTCCTTCAGTATAGTCTGCACTCTGCCTTCAAACAAGAACAGTCTGCATTCTGCTTTAAAAGCCAGAAGACTATCTCAGGAATCGCTCTGTTAAACTCATGCGAGATTTGCCTTTATTCTAGATAAACATCATTTTATTTAGATATAATCGTGATATTGTAATGTACTTAAATTTGCTTAGAGATAATATATTTATTTTAAAAACAGTGGTGCTCTCTTGATTATTACTAATGCTTCTATCTCAAACAGCCCTTTTACAACACCGCTCAAGCCACAACAAACTACATTGCAAAACAGCACATCCCAATAACGTTACAACATGAATGCACCAAGAATTCGGGTTCTGCGTTCTGCTATAATCTTCAACGATGGCCATGAGCTCAAAATGTGATGTCTCCGCTTTATTCACAACATTCCACCAAATCTAATCTTCCATCCATATATTTGTAATGCAAGGGAGCTCCGAAGTAACTTTTGGGAAAGATTCTACTACCTCCGAGATATATCGCCTACCTATTTTCCAATCGCTTGAACAGTTTACTTGACAGTTATAAACCTAGGACATTTTTCTTGTAAAGTTTCGCCTAAAAAAATTATTATTAAGTAGTTCAGTGGAATTTGTGGCATTACATTTCAAATGGACCCTTCTGGCCTTCAATGTAATCACATCTATCTACTATCTGCCAGATTAGGCAAAATTAGATAAGTTGTCCGCGATTCTATGTATTCGAAAGCGGGACCTCCGTGTTGCTAGTCCAGCGTGCTACCATTGATCTAATCCCCTCCTTCTCCCTTGGCTTACACCAATTATCTAGGAATGGACATCCTAGTTTGTGTACTGCGTTTGTCCTTGTCTGTAAAGAGTAGAATGTATATAGTGTGTTGTGTACTTTTCTAAAGATGTGCATAGAGTACTGAGTTGTGGTAATCCGTGGGGTCGCTACTGCCCCAAATGACAAAATTTGTAGTTTAATAAAAATTTGTCATTTTATATACCGATATAATGAAATTAACATGGTTTATACATCAAGATACCCAAAATTTTTACTTTCTCTTACTCCTAGTACGAAAGAGGAAGAATTGTAATCGTGTCAAATTTTCGATATTGAGTTTTCACCGGAAATATCTGTTTTGCGGTCCCCTGAGTCCAAAAAAGTGGTTTCTAGCAAATGGTCTATACATATATATATGTGTGTGTGTGTGTGTGTGTGTGTGTGAACAGCATAGCTCAAAAACGAAAAACCGTAGAAAGTGGAAACTTGATATTCCGTTTAGGTATCACCATGGCATCTGACAGTGGATCATCTGTCAAAATTCCTCAACCGGAAGTACCACTTTAATTCTTGTTTTTTTGTTTTTTTTACTTTTTTGCATTTCTCTCAAAATGGCTCCAACGATTTTCTACAAATTTGGTATATCAACTACACATACAAAGATCTACAACTTTTATTTGTAACATTTCTCCGGGAAAATTCATTTAAGGGCACTTCTGTAGGAGGCGGGGTTAGTGCCATTTCAGTTTATTAGACCACTTCTGCCATCTAAATAATGTTAATTAGAATTGAAAATGTTGTTGAAATTTTCGAGTTTGAAAAAAATCTGATAACCGGAAGTGCGTTTACTTTACCAGTTTACTAAATTGTTTTTTTTTCACTTTTTCGCGATTTTCTCAAAAATGGCTCCGACAATTTTCTTGAAACATCTAATATAAACTAAACATGCAAAGATCTACATCATTTATTTAAAACATTTCTCTGGGAAAATTCATTTAAGGGCACTTTTAGGAGAGAGGGGCGGTTACAGCTTCCTCTAAAGTGCTATTACAGTTGATTATACAATTCCATCATCCAATCAAAATTAATTAGAAATAAACAGATTGCTAAAATTACTAGTTTCAAGAACATTAGTAAACCGGAAGTGCGCTTTTACTGAACAGTTTTTCAGTTTTCGACGAATTTCATTTAATTTGGTACACAAATTATAAAATTTGTCAATTATAATTTTGAGAACTGATCAGCATAATTATAAAGCAAAACATATTGCCAAAAGGTATTCTGATTGAGTTAAAGTGTATTATTCAAATTTAAAAGAGTCAGAATAAAATACGCAGAGCTGTTTTTTTTGCAAACTCGAAAATAAATTAAGCCTAATAGATTGTGGCCAATCTAGATTTAGCTGGAATATGAAAATCCTCTGTCTTTAACGAAACTGTTGAAATAATTTGGGAAATATTAGTATGAATGAATATACTACTGTCGAAATGTTAAAACATCAACTAATCCGCTTATCACTTAAGCTTGCTTTGAAAGGAATTGGTATATTTATCTGATTGTGAACTTATCCAGTCGGTTTTATTTGTACCAAATTTTATACGCTTTCTCTTCCTTTTTTTTTTTGTAATTTAAAAAAATTTCTACTATCCATTTCCGTTGATATGAAAACAAAATCTGGTGTGAAACACTCACACAACTTTCTCTTACTCCATTTCTCAAAATTATAATTGACAAATGTTATACTTATTGTACCAAATTTAATGAAATTCATCGAAAGCTGAAAAAACTGTTCAATAAAAGCGCACTTCCGGTTTACTCATTTTCTTGAAACTTGGAATTTTGGCTATCTATTTATTTCTAATTAATTTTGTTTGGATGATAGAATTGTATAATCAACTGTGATAGCTCTTTAAAGAAAAACATAACCCCACCCCTTTCCGAAAAGTGCCCTTAAATGAATGTTCCTAGAGAAATGTTTAAAACAAAAGTTGTAGACCTTTGTATGCGTAGTTTATATAAGAAGTTTCAAGAAAATCATCGGAGCCATTTCTGAGAAAATCGACCATTTAGTAAAGTGGTAACGTAAACGCACTTCCGGTTAAGCAATTTATTTCAAACTTGGAATTTCAACAATATATTTAATTCTAATTAACATTATTCAGATGAGCGAATTATCCAATAAACTGAAATAGCACTTTAGATGAAAATCTAACCCCATCCCTCCCACCAAAGTGCCCTTAAATGAATTTTCCCCAGAGAAATGTTTCAAATAAAAGTTGTAGCTCTTTGTATGTGTAATGGATGTACCAAGTTTAACGAAAATCGCAAGAAAGTAAAAAAAACCTACTTGTAAAGTGGTACTTCCGGTTGTGGAATTTTGACAGATAACGTACTGTCAGATCCCATAGTGATACCTAAACGGAATATAAAGTTTGAACTTTCTACGATTTTTCGTTTTTGAGCTTTGCTGTTCACATACATACACACACACAGATACACACACACACACACAGACCATTTGATAAAAACCACTTTTTTGGACTCAGGGGACCTCAAAACGGATATTTCCGGTGAAAACTCGATGTCGAAAAGTTGACACGATTACAATATTCCTCTTATTAGGAATAAGAGAAAGCAATATATTTTAAATATCGAAAAGGGTAGAAGTTTCATTTTTGTGTCGTATTTTTTTTTTATTAATTCGCATCCGTCCACTATATGCGCGAAAATCTGGTGTGATGCACTTAAACGACGACTTTCTTAACACAGGATTTTGAAGTAAAAACATCTTATCTTGTTCCATTTCCTTCTATTTTCAGGTTGATTTTCATCTAAATCCTCTTCGCACATTACCTCCATTATTTCTTCCAATCATTTTCTTCTAGGTTTTCCTCGTCTCCTTTTTCTTGAAGATCCACTCCAAACTCCTCTTTGATAGTCTATAATTGCCCAGGCTTTTTGTTGAATCACCTACCGTACGCCATTGTGGTTGTCTATTTTGTACAACTTATAGAACTAAACTTAAAAATTATTTACTTTCTAAATTTTTTTTATTTCCGATTATTTCTATTTTAGAATATACCTTGCTGATCTTCTTAGGAGAAAGTCTATATCTGTCAATTTCGAATTTAATTTTGTGTTCATGTTCCATATTTCAGAATCACAAGCCATAAGTTCCTTATTATCGATTTACATGTAGATCTGCACTTTGGTTTATTTTAAGATTTGTTTGCCGCACAGTACACTCGCAATGTACTGAGAAGGCTCCGGGGCACTAGATCTTTCAGATCGCAGTGCAATAACCCCCTACAACAATCTACATCTACTGCATTTCTTTTTCCAATTTTTTGAAAACTTGTTCATCATAAATTTTAAAAATTTTGGGGATAAATAGCGTCCTTATCGTAGACCTTTCGATACTTGGATACCATTATTTGTCAGTTCCTTTTTCTATTTTTTTACTTTTAATACTGAATTGGTATACAATATATTTTTATAAACATTACTATAAGTTGATTAAATTTAGCATTTCCTAAAATTTATCATAATTTTACTACTGGGAAGCCATCATATATGCTTTTTCCAACTATATTAGCACTATATGTGTTGGCAAATTAAAGGCCATCTATTTTTCAATTATCTGTCGTATACAGAAAATGTGGTCACCTGTTATACCCTACCAACTCTGAATTGGCCGCTTCCTGTACCTAAACTTCCATAAATGTATATTTCCACTCACTGTGTCTGCTATAATTATTATAACTGACAAATATTCTTTATTAAACTTTAATTTAGTTCAGTGAACCAAATATAAACTTACTCTAGTGGAGGTACATGTTGGTTGGGTGGTGAGTATGATTTTATATTGTTGTGTTCAGAAGTCAGTGCTTCCCTCAACCCTACCACTCCCCCAATACGTTTGAAATCTAACGTCACCGGTTCTCCAGAAACTTTGAAAATAATATTTTCTTGGAAAAAGTATTTCAAATGAATGTGTTCAGTTTGTACCAATACAGTTAGCTTCCACGATTAAAGAAAATAATAAACTGATGGAGTCGTTATGGAAAAAATTCCAGAAAAAAACTGTAAAAATTTCCTATTTCTAAAAAGTAATAATTCCGGTTGACCACTTTTCTTCAAATGTTGTATTTCTAATTAATATATGAATTAATTCTTCTACTTCTTTTAATGTGCCATAAACGTTATCGTACAAGCCGTAAAAAACGATTCATTTTTTAGTTTCGCGGATTTTTTTAAAGTTCCCACTTCACCAGAATCTTCAGAAAACAATTTTTCTGAAAATTGAGAGGTATAATAGTAACAAGTTCGAAGAAAACTGTTAGAACCATTTTTGGAAGAAAATCGAAAAATCTGGAATAAAATCATTCAATAAAATTGCAATTCCGGATTTGGATTTTATTCGAAACCTTCCTTCTATTACACTCACCCACATACAGCTCATGCGCTAAAACATTTTTTTCGTATTCGGGAATTTAAACATATAGATATTTTCGCTGAAAACTCAATTTCGGAAATTCGACACCATCTTTCTTTCACAGCAGAAAAATATAGTAATAAACTGAAAATATAAAAATGACAAAAATTGAATATAGAATTACTTAATAATTATAATAAAATACAACAGTAACAGAAAGATTAACTGACTTATTGGACGCGAAGACGACTTGACCCCATAATAAGTTAAACGTAACGGAAGTAAAATGATTCACCTAAATTAATCCTTATTTATTACCCATCCATTTTATCGGGTGGCCATTGATGTTTCAGTCTTCTGGGAGTATGATATAGGATTTATTATGGTTTAAGTGACTGAAATTTAAGTAAAAGTTTCGAGTCGAATTTTAAAAACAGGACTAATAGACGAGATCGTGGGGGCATGGGATGGCTTGATTCTCACATAAAAGGAAGTTCAGCTGCATACATAAATATAAAGGATTATTGACTTCTATGAAAATGTGCCTTACTAACTTCCATCATTGATCTTAAATGTCCGGCAGATTAATTTGACCATCCCAAAGCATATCAAAACACCATTCATTGATTAAAGATCTTGTCAGATATTTGATTAGCAAAAATATTGCTCACTTTAATCAAAATATCTTATAAAATTTTCGACCATTTAAGAATTTGCGGATGATACCGCAATCCTCTCTCCATATTCTGATTGTGTCGTTGCTGCTCACCGTACTCTACAGTCCCATCTCATTTCTCTGAATATGTGTTTCATAAGTGGAGAATAGAAATAAACCAAAATATGTGCAAATACATTAAATTCACTCTACACCGTAAAATACTTCCATCCATTTATATAAACCAGATACCTAAAGGCTAACGGCGACAGAGTGAGTAAGTTACCTTGGACTATTCCTTGAGTGGACCTGGAACCCAAATACTAGACAAAAAAGACTCGCTATAAACTTTTCTCAAAACTCCTTGACAGACGTTCTAAACGCTCTTTAAAAAACAAAAGACTGTTACATGTTGTAGACAAGTTGGACTTGTGAACAGGAATTATGAGGTACGACCAAAAGTTCCAACAGTTAGTGAATCTAATTCCTACATTAAAGAATCCTCAGAAAAATATTAAATGCTTCCTGATTTGTATCCAATCTAACTTGCCATAATGATCTCAAAATTCCTTTCATTCACGATCTAGTGAAATCCCATTTTTTCCGATATCATTCATCCATAGAAGCCCATCCTAATCCATTAATTTGAACGCCACCATCCCAAGTAACCCGCCAAGGCGGCTGAAACGAGAATGACGTAGAGATCTGCTTTATAAATAAACATATTAATGAAGTGTCACCACTGGTTGTTTTCTTCAATCAGTAAATCATGTTAAGTTTTATGCTATTTTATCGTATTTGCTTGTTGCATCATATCACACTTGGTATTTTAGTTGCAAATTTCAATAAACAAAAAAAAATATATAATAATGAAAATCACTATTATAAATTAATAGATAACTAAAACCTATTCTACTAATTAGTGGCTCCAAGAAAAACCTAATTGGCATTTCTAACTAAGTTAATTAGGGTGAAGGAAAAGACATTTAATCTCTACTTTAAGAATGGTTTGAATAGTAAAGTTCCTTATTTCTTACTAATCGGAATAAATTTATAAACTTTTGGGAGGAATTAGGGTTTCATTATCAGCGAATGGACTCATGAATATTTGTTTATAAGTAACAAAGTTACTGTCTAATACTATTCTTACATAAAATCAAAAAGTTTCTTTAAATACCTTACATGAAAAGGCATTGATATTCTTCCTCATAGTAATAATGTAAATCACCTGAAAGACACCGTCTTCCAGTGGACCACTATTCCAAGGTAATGTTTGAAACAGTATGCAAATAAGAGATAAAACAATACAGACGTGACTCACTCTACAGTAGGAAAAGTTGTTTTGTTTGAAAATAATACTAACTTTGCTGTTAATACCCAGAAAAACATAATTATACATTATTAAGATAACACTAATTAAAGATTTAATCTCATATGATGAACCACTTTTTTAATGGTTTTATATCGGTGTCTTTCCTAAGTGATGAAAAGAATTCGAAACTCCAGGCCCTATCATTAATAATACCCTTTGTATCGCCTACTTTTACACTTGACGTTCAAAGCAATTATCATTTGACATTACAGATTAAATATTTGAAAATTAATATCTTTTGTTATGTTAGTCGACATTAGATCTATCCTTTTCCTAAAATTTCGAAAACACATGTTCTGTGGTCACCTGGTACGAAAAAACTTTATAGCGAATGGTTTATATATATATGAACAAAATATCTCGAAACCAAAGAAATCGCAGGAAGCTCAGACATGACTTGATTTGTTTATTCTGTCTATTCTGCATGTAATGCACAGATTTTGATCAAAAACTTGAGAGTGGCTTTACTGAATGTTTTTGTTTTTTGTTTTTTTTAGTTTCGTCGATTTTCACAAAACAGATTCCAGCGATTTTGTTTAAACTACATATCTAATCTAATCATGGAGTCGCCCTAGGGAAGAAAATGAACTTAGAGCATTAGACAAACGCCCAGGGTTGAGGCGCGAGAAATCTCCGATCCCGGGTTTGGCTCAAATTAAAGGTGCTGAATTTTGGAAATCACTTCGGTGTTTCATCCTTCTGGTCGCATTTCCTGCAGAACGGATCTGTAGTGAGATTCGTAATATGTAGATGCTTCCTTAGGAGACAATTTCTTGTGACAGGGCAATGATACTCTTAGGTCTACATTCGTTTTGCCAAGAAGTTAAATTGGGCGAGTCTTTAAAGAGCTCTTTAGGAAGATCTTGGAGTGCCTCTGTCTGTAATATTTTTCCAATATGGTTCCATGGAAGCCGTTTCTCAGTCCCTTTAGACTGTTTTGTACGAGATGCCCAAGAAAGGCTTAGAACAAATGGGTGGTCGTTAAACCCTCTTCTGTTAGACTATCGGCCCCTTCGTTTCCTTGAATTCCCTTCTGGCTCGGCACCGAGCTAGGATGTCAGAGTCTAGGGATTCCATTTCTTAAGATATTCTTCAACTTTCTTCGATCTGAGGCAATTCTACTCTATGGTTTTTAACTACTATCAGAAAAGATTGTAATTCCTCGTATTCCTAACATATTAGGCATAACATAAAGTGGTGATAATTTCAGCCTAAATTCCTGATGGAGTGCTTCCAAGAGATATGCCGATGGCGGCTCGAACGCATCGTGTGAGTGTTCCACATCAGATTTTGTTTCCCCCCCCCCAAAAAAATATGCATTTCTAGCGAAAACTCCATCCATATAGAAGGCACATTTCCTTACAGTATTTTTTTTTAATTTAAGGCACATTAACATCTATGGTCATGGCGCCCGGAGCCTTCTCAGTGCACTGCCGGCCTCCGGCCAGTGTTCTCTCGTTACAGACAACAGTCCATCACCGAACAGTGATCTGTAGGGGCTCCTAGGAAGAAAAAAATCTAAGGGTAGCACAGCTGGACTCGTACCCGGGTCCTCCGCGTGAGAGTCCAGTACGCTAACCACTTAGCTATTCCGTTCCCTTCCTTTCTTATTAATATTATATAGACATTTTTGTTTTTGTTTTTTTATATTGTCTGTGGCGAGAGACCAAGCTCTAAGCTATCCTCCTTCTGACCAATATAGCTACCTCCAAGTTCGGAGCCTTCTCAGTGCAATGCCGGCCTGCGGACAGTGTTCTTTCTTTACAGACAACACTGTCCATCACCGGGCAGTGAGCTGTAGGGGCTCCTAGAGAAAACAGCTAAAGATAGTGAAAATGTGTTGGCGTGATGCTGAGTTTGTTGTATGGTGTGTAGTAGCAACGAGCGGTTGTTGTAACAAGTGCTTGTAGTAATATGTTATACGAGTGAATATTAGGATAAGAAATTAGTCACCACTGCTAACATAAATATATTCTATTAAAATTATAACTACAAGTTATTTACAAAGGAATGATCAACTTATTAATATGCACTGATGCTAGAGAGAGAGCGAAAAACAAGTGTTCTGCTTCTGAGTCTCTACAATGAACTGTCCTTTTAAGGAGTGTCTTCTAATTGTTCGTTCAATTCCTTCCCTGTGAGAAGAAGGGGGTAGTACAATGCTATCAAGGTTGATGAACTTTTCCAATAACTGTACTCTTCTACCTGCGTGTATCCCTTTTTGCGAACGAGCTTGCATTTTCTCATAATTTTGATTTTTTTTTTAAATAAAATAGATATAATTTCTTGCATCCAACACAATAGCACAGCTGGACTCGAACCCGGGTCCTCCACGTGGATGTCCAGTATGCTAACCACTTAGCTATTCCCTTCCCTTGTTTTCTATTAAATGTGATTTTAAACTAATTAACTTTGTATTCATTATTTCAAGTCCCAGTAGTTTATAATGTTTCCATTTATTCCTACTATGAGGCGAATTCACGTATAACTGGTTGTCCATCGATAAAACAAATCCATAATATTGTGTTATTTTAATTATTTTACTTTCTTTGTTTTTAAAAAAAGTTTATTGTAATGTTTTAAAACAAAGTTGTAGTGGATAGGATAATAAAGGTATGAAATGTATAAAGTTTGGAATTAAGTCCAAGCTGGAGATCGCTGGGCTATCGCCAATATATCCAATTAAACTTGCGTACAGTTTTTTATTGTTATTTCCTTCTTTTTTTTTTTTTTTTTTTTTAAACCTCATAGAAGGATGGTTACACCACTTAAGAGATTTGTTGGAAAAGTATCAACCTTTTTATAACGAATTATTCTCTCTAGTTTTCTAATACTGTTTTTTTTTCTTAATTTCCATGATTCTTTGTGAAAAGAAGAGTTTTATTAAAATTAAACAATCTCCATGTTAATTTATTTTTATAGAAAATTCATCTGTTCATCTATTCACTATCAATTCACTGTGGCAATTTTAATTTTTTACTTTTTTTTTATATATATATTAATTAGTGATTGCTGAAAATTGATAAGAAATTTCAATATAGTAGAATTTAAATTCAATTCCTGGAAGGAACTATTGAATAAACACAATTCAGAAAATGTATTCGTAAAATATTTTCAAATTAATATATACCAACTATATTACCCTTGAAATGTTTTTGGTGATGTGTATTTGTTAGTGGCTTAAGCGGTGTAGTAAAAGAACTTGTATGTATGTTTGAGATAGAAGTATTAGTAATTATCAAGAGCGCACCACTGTTTTTAAAATAGATATATTCTCTAAGAGAAATTAAGTTACTTTAAAATATCACAATAATAAGCTTATAATAACTTTTATGTTATAACTTAAAACTGGTAAAGTTCTGATGGTTCTGCTTGGTGTCTACCACAAATCTGGCTTGAAAAGAATGTCTTCTCTTTGTTCCTTCAGTTCCTCCCCTTTGAGAAGAAGGGTGTAGTATAATGCCATCAAAGTTGATGAACTATCCCAGTAACTGTACTTTTCTACCTGGGTGGTCCTTTTGCAAGGGAATTGTCACGTATTCTTGATATTTTTTTTAAATTAATAAATTTTTATGTTTCTTGCATCCATCACACCTTTTATAAGAAAATAGTAATAATTATTGATTTCAGACTTGCTATGATTTCCTAAGTTCTAAATTCAGGACAAAAAAAAAAATGAGTTGTTATTTCTGCTCAATAGGAATTCACTTCGCCCAATATAATAAGAATGATTAATAGACATTCCAGTGGTTGCCCATTTTTTTTTTTTTTTTTTTTTTTGGAATGAAAACTCATATCACAAAAAAAAAACACAGATCCAGACTGCCTGCCATTAACATATACTCAACACAAATGAAAACATTACCAGACAAGGCTGATATTTACTGGAGTACAAGACGCCAGCTGGATCATCGCCAGCAATGAAGGAAAGAAGAGGAGGGTTGAAAGTGAAAGCAACGTAGAGAAAGTTGAAAAAAAAAAATACATTGGAATTTAGGCTGGTTTTTTAAAAAAAAACTTTTTACAATTCACCGACTTTTTATCATAGAATATTCTGGTTAAATATAATTGAATATATATATATCCATTTTGTCTGAAAAGTTTTGGGTGAAGCGAAATTGTAAATAAAAAAAAAAAAAAATGAAAAGAAGATACTCTACAGTTTTGTATCAAAAGTTTATTCCTAGAAATTTATTAATAAAGAAAAATAAAGTGGCCCTTCTTGGAAATGATTTAACATAATTACTTACGAGTAAGCGTAGATTTCGTCAGCGTAAATGGAAACCATTCAATTAAATTGCAGGAAAGATTTCATTTTTTTTAATATTAATAAAATACATCTAACAATTCTGCGAAAATGGACTCTTGAGGAAAAAATTAATGAATATTAAATATCAAAAAGAGTGGGGATAATTCATCTGTGCTCACAAAAAATGGCAGAAAAAATACTTTTTTTTTTTCTTTTTTTTTTTTGGCATGCTTGTTTAATAAATTATAATTAATGTAAGTAGGTGGCACGAAACGATACAAAACATTATATCAACCTTCACAACAAGAAAAGTTTATCTTAGAAGTTTCAGAACACAGTAAGAACAGATTTTGCCGGATGAAAGGTTCAGGTGAAAGTCTAATGGGAAAGCACTCACACAACTTTCACTTAGTACAATAATTAATACAATTTTATTGAATAATTTTCTTTAAAATTGCAACGTTTATGTTCAGTAGGGCTGGCCATAAGATAAAATGGTGGTAGAAGTTATATTTGAATACCTGAACGGATTTATGTGTAGCGTCCTCTGTCAAAACCAACAAAGCTTGTACAGTTCAAATTTAAACCTATCTCATACATTCCCTATTAAGTTTTTTGTCCGGCAAATCGTTTCAAATAAAAGCGATACGTTTCTATCTGTATACTGAGCATTCCAAGTTTGAAGAATATAGTTCTAGCCATTTTGATTTTTTTAAAAATATCAAAAACCTTAATTCTGTAGAGTTGCACATCCGGTTATTATTATTACTATTATTATTATTATTTATTTTTTTCTTTTTTTTCCGGCGCATCGACTACGATGGTCATTAGCGCCTCTAGTCATTAAATCTTTCTCATTCTATGGCCACTCCTTGCTGGGATGGCACATGCTAACCTGTGTGACTTCCACACACAACACCTTGCTCAACAAGGCAGGATGGAGCCTTGGGTGTTCGAAGATCTGCCCATACATCCCCTCTTATATCATCGATCTAATCGACGAGGGGGAGTGTGGGTTTATTGCACTACTACTATTATTATTATTATTATTATTATTCGTATTTTTATTTTTTTAAGTGTCTCGCGGCCCTTAGGCAAGGGAGGCACCTGGATCACTATAAGTGAACATTATTCTTCTCTTCGTCAGTTTTTAATTTTTTGTATTTTTATGTAATTCTACGTCAGCAAACATCGCAATCATTGGCCATCGTTATGAGGGGTCCCGCGGCCCTGGCAATCCTTTCCCTGCAGCAAAATCTCCCTGACGATCCTACAGGAATGGAGGATTACAGCTTGCTGCATCAGAGCCAGCGTCTTTCTATCAATCCCAAGTTTGAGCAGTCCATCCTGGATAGCGCGCGGGATTAAACCGGCTGCAGAGATGACAATCGGCACAATGTCGACAGATTTAACGTCTCTCCAAAGAGAAGCAACCTCAGCTGCCAGCGGCCTGTACTTAATCAATTTCTCATGGAAGGCCCGCAGAACATTAGCCGAGTCCGGGACTGTAACATCTATGATATAAACCTTACCCTCACTCTTATTGTGCCACACAATATCAGGTCGGGTGCCCTCTACTGTGTGATCCGTGAGCACCACGCGATCCCAAAAGATTGTGTGCCCGGAGCTCTCTAGCACCGGTTCGGGATCATACTGGTAGTAGGGTGGGACGACTGAGCGAATACCCATCTTCAATGCCAACTCCCGGTGCAGAATCTTGGCCATACTATTGTGCCTCTTAAGGTACTCCGTCTGTGCCAACAATGGACAGGCAGAAAGAAGGTGGTGGATCGTCTCTGGGGCAGAGTGGCATAATCTGCACTTGACATCCTGGACACTGACATCTCCTATAATATAACGCATATAGTACCTGGTAGCCACCACCTGATCCTGAATGGCAATTAGGGTCCCCTCAGTTTCTGGGTAAAGTTGCCCATGGGTAAGCCACATCACTGACGCCTCTTTGTCTATGGCGTCACCATCTAGCGCTGCGGGGTATTGCCCATGTAAGGCCTTGGCACGCCATGCTGCGGCCATATCAGTGGTGGAGTCCCGAACCTCCGGCATCCCCGAAGCCGCCCTGTGTAAATCTAAAGGGGTATATCCCTTATCAGCCGCCATTACTGCCCCGATCAGACTCGAGTCCCGGTGGGTATAGAAATAAGCTCTCATTCGAGCAACCTGTGTATCATGAAGGCCCGCGATACTGACTATACTACGTCCACCTTCCGATCGCGGCAACTCGATTCTTTCGATGGCAGACCTGGGGTGGTGTTTATTTTGCCTGGTAAGCGCTGTTCTAATTGAGCGCTGCAGCGCCCCCAATTCTGTGGCGGACCACTTTATCACCCCAAACGTATACTACAAGACCGGAACGCAGTACGAGTTGATAGCCCGAGTCAAATTGCCACTTCGGAGACCTGTCTTAACTGTCAAGTGAAGACGCTTTTTGGATTTGTCAATCACAAGCTGCTTAACCACTTTGTGTTCTATGCCTCTCACTTGCTGTATCCCCAGATATTTGTACATTTCTGTTTCCGCTAAGGCTTCGAATTCCCTATGGTCATCGATCTGATTAGGAGTGGGTGTTATTTTGCCACGTAGGATCTTGAGTGCGACATTTATCAAGTCCGAAAGTCATCGAGATGTCTGCGGAGAACATTCTGACCAGATCAAGGAGGAGTTTGAGTCGGTCTTTGCGACCAGCGTATACCTTCAGATCATCCATATACAACAAGTGTGATAACTTATGCTCGGACGCAGCGGTACCACTCAAAGAATAACCGTAGCCTGAGGAATCAAGCAATCGAGACAGCGGGTTAACCGCGAGGACAAACCAGAGTGGGCTCAATGCGTCGCCCTGAAAGATACCCCTCCTGACCGGTATGGACCTGGACCGCACAGTGGTCGCTTTTTGCGGGGTAATCAAGCATGTGCGCCAGCTCCCCATGGCTGTACTGAGGAAGCTTACTATACTGGTGGGCACCCCATATATTTTCAGGATATCTATCAGCCAAGTATGTGGTACCGAGTCATATGCTTTCTGATAGTCAATATATGCCATGCACAGATTACGTTTCATTCTCTTATTATTATATTATTATTATTTTTATTATTATTATTATTATTATTATATTATTATATTAATTATTATTATTATTATTAATATTATTATTATTATTATTATTATTATTATTATTATTATTATTTATTATTATTATACCGGGTGCCTGATGGCGTGGGACCTAAGCCTATATGCTTTATCCCACCGATGCCCCCCACATCATCCCCTTAATAAACTCCCCGGTAGCTTACCGGTCAATCTACAATATACCTAGATATCCCTGAACTCCAACTCGCCCAGGCAATCCTGCGAGAGTGGTGCCCTCCCAAATACGCGAAACCTAGTAACAGCGAAACAGGAAACTGACATAAATAGTGATACACCGTTTCCCTGACTCCGTCGTCGCAAATGGGACAAATGGGACTAGACGTCCTCCCTATGTTAAACAAGTGACTAGACCCAAATGTGTCCAATCACTATCCCCACCAAGGTCCTCAGACCTGTCCTATTGAAGGACAGGAGATACTCCGAAACTCCCTGCTTAATTCCTTTTATAAATCGTTTAGCTTGGAGACACCCCTGCGTGTCCCCCCAGCATTTCTCGAAGACTCTCATCTCCCAAAGTCTAATCTGTTTGTCGCGAAACTTCTTTGTGACGGCAAGGGCTCGTTCAGGATGGTAATGATGATCCCTCCCTAGCCAACTGCTCATCCGGCTAATTTATGTTTTTCATATTTGGAACTCTATCAACGCGCGTTATTTTTATTAGTATTTTTTTTTTTTTTTAAAATTTAAGGCGCATCTACATCTAAGGTCATTGGCGCCCGTAGCCTTCTCAGTGCAATGCCGGCCTCCACACAGTGTGCTCTCGTTACAACAACACTGTCCATCACCGGACAGCTCACTGTAGAGACTCCTAGGAAGAAAAAAAATCTAAGGGTAGCACACTGGATCGAACCCGGGTTATCCGCGTGGGAGTCCAGTACGCTAACCACTTAGCTTATTCCCTTCCCTTTTATTGCCTTATCAATATTATCTAGGTGGGGAAACTATACATTGTGATGAAGTGGGAAAAGCATAGCCCTACTTAAAACCTCAAAAAATAGAGAGAAGAAAAATCAATGTTCTCTGGAAAATATTTCAAATAATAGTAAAGTGTTCTTACAACTTTAAGCCATCGGATTCATAAATCCTTCATCAATTTGTCTTACAAGATAACTCAAACTATGAGTGGACATAGCGATTTAAAATTATCCCTAAATCATTTTGCAAATGCTTAGTCAATACTGATCAATCTGCCGTTTGGCACAGATTTCAGCATGTGTTTTACGTGCTGTCTAAACACGGCAACAGGGCACGACTATCTCCGGGCCCATTTGCACCGCATTGGTGTGGTTGATCGATCGGTTTGTTGCTTATGCGGAAGTGGGGTCCGCATGATAGGTAGCCCTTTGTTCGATTGGGGACCCTATGAAATGTGCGACAGCTGCCTGATAGGCAGGCGGCCAGTACGTATGATTTCAATTCATAAATTTATTGGACTCCTCGGAGTCGAATGGCTGAACACCAGTGACTCGGCATTAGTAGAGAAAAAAAACATAACATGCATGCTACGATGGATAAAATCATACATGCTATTCATTGCCCTCTTCTGGACCATTGTAAAAGACCCAAATTAATAAGGAACATGCTCAGAGGTAATCCATTGCCTCCAGGTAATCTTGGTGATCTTCTGCTTCGACATAGCCTTAAGGACTTTCATCAATTTCATATATTCATTCAATTGAGGCGTTTTACTTTTGTATTTCTTATAATAATTGTTTATAAAATTATTATGTATCTGTATCTTGATTATGAATAGTTTCACTTTTATCTGGTCTGAATCTCTTTGATAAATCGTTATGTATTCATTGTATTTATATTATATATTGCACTTATTTTTCTTTCCTGTTTTGGTTGCTGTAATTTATTTTTAGATGTGCTCAACGTCTTGTGCAACTCAATAGTCTTTCTATAATTAATCCTCATATTCAAAAATAAATTTCTTTCCAATTATGTGTTAATTAAATGTGATACAGAGCGCTGAAATAAAGTCCTCCTCATAGGGAGTGCTATTTGGGAGGAAAAACACGTAACTTCATCGTCAAGTCAACAGAAGTTAACTTGTTTGTTAAAAATAAAGACAAACATTTATTAAATTCAATGTTATAAAATCAGATTTTCATTTTGACCTCTTTCTATATCAATACTAAAGCACTACTCCTCCTTTGATGTAGTTTTGATGCATGATGGTCCGAGTTCATTTTCAAGGAAATCACCAATTTAATTAATGATTAATTGATGATTTCAAAATGTGGAGACATTGAAAACGGAGATATCTTTCCTACTGGATCTGGACTATTATTAATAATGCAACTATATAGATGACAATGAAAGCTAACGAGGAAGAACAACGAGCCCACAATGTTTCTAAATGCAGTCTGATTTCTATTAGAAACGCCCATATTGAAAAGAAAATGTTTTACACCCCCTTGATTCCACTATTTTTGATAGAGAATTTAAAATATTAATGAAAACTGTAATTATTAAATTGTTTATGAAAACAATGTTTTACATGAAATGTTTGGCCATAAAATATTTATACTTTATATACAGTCCAGATTTTTATTTTTGTTAACAAAGGAATTTCTCGAAATACCGAAAAAAAAAGGGGGGTGGGCAAATAATGAGGCTAAAAAGTTTTCTTGATAAGTCCCTTGTAATATTCGTATGAATTTAGAAATTAAATTTCAGCAGCAACAGGGTCAATCCCCGTAGGGGGAAGTGGACTAGCCACTTCTTCAGGGATCTAGGCGTCCCTGCGGATTTCCCAGCCTAACAACACTACATGTACACTCATACTGACACCCTTGACAATACACACTACACATAGGACCTGCAGAGGTAGTTGATGTGTGCAGCTACTTGGGTACAGCGCACCCACAGGTAAACTTGAGCTCCCCTCCACACACACTCATTCACACCTGAACACTCGACACTTTACAGACGACTACACACACTGCACGAACAAGTACACGCACTCGTTGAGAGCTCGGAGTATAAATATCTCTCCCTCGTGCTTGCCGGCACGAGGCTTTGGGGCTAGGGTGGAAAAGGGGATCCTGGGCATTGAGGGAGACGACGACCTGCGGGCGTCCGATCCCAACACATGTCTTTGGCCTCAGCTTCACCCGAGAGCTCTACCTGGGGGATAGCCCGACCCCAGGAAGGCTAAGGAATTCCACCTCAGGTGGGTTCCTAGGGTTAGGAAGGGGGCCGCGGGGGCACGGGTCGGTATCTCGGTATCGGAACGCTGTCTTCCGTGGCACCGGACTATGTCGGGGTGCGATGGTCTACCCGGAAAGTAACCGGGTGCATTTGATCGTCCGAGGAGGCGGGACCACGTACCTTGATGAATCCCTTTTGTTATTATGGATGATAACAACAAAAATCTTTCTGGGTCTAGCCCACCAACTTTTACCCTATCAGCTCCCTCTCCTATCCCTATTCCAAACAATCCTCTCCCTACATCTCAGATCCTTCCCATACCTACTCCTTCTATCACCTCTTCTACTTCCCTACCGATTGGATTCAATGGCACTGGACAAGGCATGTCAATGGAAAATAACTCTGGATCTACAATAGCTGGCTTGCAGGTAACTCTGCAGCCTTACAACCCCCCTTCCCCGCCAAGGAAGAAGGCCAGGGGCGGCAACTATAAGGAGAAAGAGGTAAGTGGAAAATTGTTTTTAAATTTAGAGGAAGAAAATTGGGGCAGATATTTCGTTTTAAAAAAGAAAAAAGGAACCTTCACAAATGACTGTTCCTTTAAACTTTATAAATTTATTAAGACAACATTGGGCAAAACCAAAAGCATCAAAAAGTTAAATGATGGCTCTATCTGCATTGAATGCGAGAATAGAATACAAGCAAAAGCCATCTTAAGTTTGGAGAAATACATGGATGCTGAATTGGAAGCAAGTCCTCATAAACGCCTAAATAATTCCCAAGGCGTGATTACATGCAGGGACTTACTAAATAGTTCAATAGAAGACATAAAAGAGGGTCTGGCAGATCAGGGCGTGGTAGAAGTGAGGCGCATAAAGCGGCGGCAGGATGGTGAGTTAGTAGACACCTCCTCCCTTGTGCTGACGTTTGATCGCCCAAAACCACCCCAAATGCCGCGTTTTACAAATTGAGAGTGCGGCCATATATACCATCTCCTATGAGATGTTATAAATGCCAAAGGTTTGGCCACACTTCACTGAAATGTAAAGCAACCGAGGCGGTCTGCGAATGTGGCAAAACTAAACATGAAGGCGGATGTGTACCGCCAATAACGTGTGTAAATTGTGGCGGAGAACACACAGCCAGATCCTCGGGGTGTCCAACTCTAATTAAAGGAAAGGAAATTCAAAGAGTGAAAACACTTCAACAATTGCCCTACTATGAAGCTAGGGCGATTGTGGAGAGTAAATCTTATGTAAATCAAGAAATTTCATATGCTGAAAAAGCAAGGGCACCCTTATCAGTGGCACACTTTACCCAAGCCCCTGAAAATACCCAGGGGCAACAAATTAAAGGCCCATCCCCGGCCCTAAGGGGAATTATTGAAAAGGTGGGAGAAATCCTCCCACCCAGCTCTTCCCCTGCTGTGGGTGGAGCAATTAAGGTGGGGGAAAACCCACCACCCAGACTAATTACCCCTCAAGGGGCTCTGGTAGCCGCAAGGCTACCAACAATCACTCCCACTTCCAGTGGGTGTGACTCTAAGGTGGGAGTAATCCCGCCTAAAGTATTAACTTCCTCTGAAGGGGAGTGGAAGGTGGTTAGTCCACCAAAACGCTCCCCTAGGAGGAAAGAACCGAAGTTTGTACTGCCTTCCCCTTTTCCAGTAAAGATTAAGGGGAAAAGAATCACAAACAGAGGACAGACGTCCTCCAAGAATGTCTGCTCCCCAAAAAAGCAGTGGCAGCTGCTGGGGACAGACATAGACGCGTCAGAATCAGAGGGGGGTAATCATTCTGACTACCCTCCAAGCAGAAAGAAAAGAGGCTGGCCCAAAGGCAAGCCGCGGAAAGAGTGTGCCACTGATTGAAGTAGAATTTCTCAATTCAGCATCTGAGTATGTAAAAATTTTGTAATATATTGTATAGTCTTAAAAATTACGTGAATATGTTAAATTCAAAAGATATTAAGAAGATCTTGCCACATGTGGTCACCCATAAATATTAATATGTGTGAGTCCATTCTTCAATGGAACTTGAGGGGCTACATGAGTAATATGGAAGGTTTACGCCGATTAGTGGCGGAATACCGTCCATTTGGGTTGTGCCTTCAAGAAACAAAGATTCGCCCGGGGCAACTAATTCGTATCCCTGGGTACAATATATATGGCAAAGAGGTGCAACCTGCCCCAGGTGGGAGAGCGCACGGTGGTGTCGCCGTTTGTGTACGGGAAAACATCCCCAGCAAACGGCTGAACCTACAAACCAATTTACAAGCTGTTGCCGTGCGCCTAGCTGTACCATTTCAGGTCACCTTAGTTAGTATTTACCTACCAGACACACTCTGGCGGAGAAGTGACCTAGAGGATCTGCTCTCGCAGCTCCCTGCCCCGGTGTTACTGATGGGAGATTTTAACTCTCATAACACCTGGTGGGGGTCAATACGAACCGATGCTCGAGGCAGACCTCTGGAGGAAATTATAGACAATAGTAACATGATACTCCTCAATAATGGTGCAGCAACATATTTTAACGCACACTCAGGACGCTTTAGCGCCATTGATCTGAGTGCTGCAACGCCCACCATAGCCGTACGTTTGGAATGGACCACCTTAGATGAATTATACCATAGTGACCACTATCCAATCTTGGTATCGAGCTCCGTCTCCAGGGCAGATTTTATAACGCCTTGGAGATACGACATCAAAAGAGCAAATTGGACTGCGTACTCTGCTAGAGTAGTGGCACCGCCCCTCACAGGAAATGCCACTCTTGATGCAAACAATTTTGAAGAAGCGCTTAAACAAGCAGCCGGGGATTCAATCCCGCGGGTAGGCGGGAGAGTCTTAAGACCCCCCGTCCCCTGGTGGACCCCGGACTGCAAAATAGCCAACGCAGCCAAAAAGCGAGCCTTTAATAGATTCAAAAGGTATCTTACAGAAGAGAACTTAATAGAATTCAAAAGATTAAGAGCCAGAGAGAGGCGGATAATAAAAGAAGCAAAACGGAAAACCCTCACTTCCTACGTGTCTAAGATTTCATCATCATCGACGCTAAAGGAAGTGTGGGATAAAGTAAGAGCCCTCTCTGGTGGACGTAGAATACCGTTGATACCAGCTCTAAAAATTTATGATGTCGTCGTCACCGAGCCACGAAACGTGGCTGAGGCCTTTGCTGGACATTTTGCACAAGTGTCAAGCTCTCAAAGTTACTCGGCCGAATTCCTCCGACGAAAAGGTGACGTGGAGCAACAGCCACTCGATTTTGAGACCGCCATCAATGACGCTTATAACGAATCGCTGACCATCCATGAATTAGAACATGCACTAAACAAATGCAAAGACACTGCTCCAGGGATTGATGGTATCCCATATGCTATGCTAAGAAATCTGAACTCAGCTGGGAAGCTTGCTCTTCTCCAGTTGTATAACAGCATATGGGAGACGGGTCAATACCCTGATGGTTGGCGGGAAGCAGTCATTATACCGATCCCTAAAGAAGGAAAAGACCCTAGTGACCCCTCTAGTTACAGGCCTATTTCGTTGACCACCTGCTTGAGTAAGGTCCTCGAATCTATGATTAATTATAGATTAGTATATGTTTTGGAAACGAGAGGACTTTACAGCCAGCATCAAGCGGGATTTCGCAGATATCGTTCCACGTTGGATCAAATGAGCCAACTCGAGGTCTATGTGCAAAATGCATTTATGCGGAGGGAGCATGTGCTGGCCGTGTTCTTTGACCTTGAGAAGGCCTATGACACCACGTGGAGATATGCGATTCTGCGAAAGTGTCACGAATGGGGACTGAGAGGGAAGCTGCCGAGGTTCCTCCGTGGCTTTCTAGCGTCGCGAAGGTTCCGGGTGCGACTGGGGTCGGTCCTTTCGGACCCTCATTCTCTTGAGAACGGAATACCTCAGGGGTCGGTATTAAGTGTTACACTATTTACGATGGCGGTTAATTGTCTTGCCGAAGTTGTAGGAGACCCACTCCAAATATCTTTATATGTTGATGACCTCGCTATTTATTTATCAGGGAATGATCTTAGCGAGGTGAATGAAACCCTACAACAGGCAATAGACAGAGTGGCTAATGAGGCTTCTAGGAACGGGTTTAAATTCTCTAATACTAAGACGGTGTGTCTACATTTTTGCCGCTTAAGGCACGAGCATAGTCCCCCTACTTTATTTTTGGACAGCACGCCGATTCAATATAAAGAAAGCACCCGTTTCCTAGGCCTTATATTCGATACTAAGTTAACGTGGCAGGATCATATAGACTATACATGTAAGAAAGCAAGGAGAACCCTCGATATTTTGAAATTTCTTGGCAGCTATAACTGGGGTACGGAGCGGGAAATCCTAAAACGTATTTTTATTGCGCTTACCCGCTCCAAATTAGAATATGGAGCGCCAGTGTATAGCTCAGCGCGCAAATCACGCCTGAAGTTATTAGATAGAATTTATAATGAAGGAATTAGGTTGTTTACAGGCGCCTTCCGGACCAGTCCTTTAGAAAGCCTATATGTAGAGTCAGGAATGCTACCACCTCAACTTAGGAGGGAACAGCTTACCCTGACCTACATTGCCGGAATATGGGGAAAGCGGTTTCATCCGTTATTCCATACCATATTCGAGGGCCCACTTCATCAAGAGTACCGTCAACAACAATCACGGACGCGACCCCTCGGGGTCCGAGCGCTGGAGCTCTTAGACGCGGAGGGAGTAGACTTTGGCCCAGTGGAGGGTTGGCGGTTTGCACACCTTCCCCCATGGCTACTACCTTCTGCAAGCGTCCGTATGGACCTGGCAACACATAAAAAAGAGGATACACCACCCGTCGTCTATAGGCAAAAATTGTTAGAAATATTAAACTTTTATTATGACTTCCGACCCGTCTTTACAGACGGGTCGAAGATAGGCGACGGTGTAGGTAGTGCTGTGTACACGGAGGGAGTTACCCTTAGTTGGACACTTCCGCAATATGCAACCGTGTACACAGCTGAGATGTTTGCAATTTGCCAGGCCATAAAATTAATTCAAGATAAAAATTATAATAAAACGCTAATTCTGACGGACTCATTAAGTGCATTACAGGCCCTCCGGGATAAGTTCTCGATGGACCCGCTAGTCCTAAATATTTACAGTTTAATGCAGCAACTAAGCGCACGTGGTCAAGGGGTGAAATTCGTCTGGGTGCCGGGCCACATTGGTGTGTCCGGTAACGAACGAGCGGACGAGGCAGCCAAGCGAGCTGCCTCTACACAAACAAATGATGTCACCCCTGTAAGGCCCACCGACTTACAGGTTTATATGAAATACATTATCAATAAAAAATGGCAAAGTCGGTGGGACAGAATAAGTGAAAAATTAAAAGACATTAAACCACGTGTGCGAAATTTCATGATCGAGAACTACCCGCGGCACGAATCAGTGATTTTGACAAGGCTAAGGATAGGTCATAGCGTGTGACTCACGGGCACCTCCTTATTGGTGGGAGAAGACCGAGGTGCTCTCATTGCCGAGAAAGGCTGACGGTAGCGCACGTGTTGGAAGGGTGTCAGGCACTGCACAGGCAGAGAGAAAGAACAGGCCTGCCACATGATAAGTGCGTTGTTTTACAAGAGGGTTCTCCTTATATAAGGAGGCTATTTGACTATTTAAAAGATATAAATCTATACAACAAAATTTAGGTTTAGTAGTTAGGTTAGGCAAATCTGGGTGAAGGAATATAGAGTACTTCACCCAATAGGTTAGTTATTTCAAAGGGGAAAGGAATATCGAGTACTTTCCCCTTCGTGTATATATTAGTATGAATGTATTTATTGGCGTGAATGTATTTATTAGCGTGAACGGTTTTATAGCGTGAATGTATATGTTGGCGAGAATGTATTTATTAGCTTGAACGGTTTTATAGCATGCATGTATTTATTGGCGTGAATGTATTTATTAGCGTGAACGGTTTTGTTTTAAAGCATGAATGTATTTATTGGCGTGAATGTATTTATTAGCGTGAACGGTTTTATAGTATGCACGTATTTATTGGCGAGAATGCTGGAACGAATGGTTAGGTTAGTATTTTATCTTTTTTCCTGGGGTTGAAAGAAAATTTATAAAAGTATTTCAACCCCTTAGGTTTATTTTAATTTAGGATTAGCCTATTATAGAAGGTGCAGGAACATATGTTCAAAGTACTGCACCTTTAGTTAGTTTGTTCAATAGCCTCCTTAAATAAAGTCATATAACTAACTGTACAAAATATCTATGAAAATTATAATTACAAATGGAAATATTGATGCTTTTGGTTTTTGTCCAAATCACCCCCATCATGTTCATCATGTTCTAGAAGTTAAGGGATGACACAATAATATTCCACACTCCCTCTCGTCGACTAGATCGATGACATAAGTGGGGAAGTGTGGGAAGAAGAAAATTAACAACCAACGGCTCCACCCTACTTTGCTGAGCAAAGTATTGTGGTGGCTGCCAAATAAGGTACTGGTGTCATCCCAGCTCGAGTGGCATACGGATTGGAAAGATGTATAATAAATATGGGGCGCTAATGACCACAGCAGTCGATGCGCCCAAAAAAAAAAAAAAAACAGGGTCAATATAAAAATTAACAAACTATTGAATGGATCTGGTTATCAAACTTGTTAAATAAATTAACAAAAAAAAAAAAGAGGAATTAATAAAAAGGACATAATAGATACTTTATAAATCATTATAAACCCATTGTTATTAATAAAACACATTAACTGTTGCGTTATTAGTTTTAATTAAATTATTGTTTATGAAAATATTATGTTAACTTTAATGTTAATTATTAATAACAATATGTTATTAATGAAAATTTAATTTTGGACAAAATGTGCAGAAACTACTGAATTTAGTAATAAAGTAGTGAAAAAATAGAATAAAATAATTTGTAATAAATTTTGGTAGTATACTTTGCAAATTTTAGTACAATCTAATTTTACACTCAAAATATACGACAATTTTTTTTATTTTTACTTTACATTATTAATATATGTATATAAAGAAGATTGAAGTGGCGAGTTTGGTGTAGTGGTTATGAACATGGACTTGTGACTAGGAGATCCTTAGTTCGAGTCCCACGAACAACTGCTAAATTTATATTATCTTGTATTTATTTTATCCGTCGTATCATGGCATATTCATTCTGTTCCTGACCAGTTTCGGATTTTCATCCATCGTCAGAGCAAATTCAGTAAGTTCGTGTAGAGAGTTCAGTTTAACGTAATGTTTCTGTTACATTCACAATTGTTGGTTTGTTGGTTGTAAAGTGTTGGAATATATATGGTTGGTTGGAAATCAAATTTCCTCTATTATTTATTTTAATATCATCTCCAATTTGCCATTTGTTGCCACCCTTCTTACATAACAATTTACCTACATATTTTCTTGTGTTAATTCTGCTTATATTTCACATTTATTTATCACTTGTACAAGCTTTTGACTGTCCATAAACTTTGCATTGCATTTCTTCAAACTTTATCTATTCTTATTAGTACAGTTTACTCCTGAAATTTCTTACTCCTCCCCCCCAAATATAAATGACTTAATAAAACACTGAGCATACTTAACAACACTATTAAAATTTAGTTATAAAGTATTCTTCAAAGCATGCAATTTGTTATACACTATTTTCTACTGACTAATCATAATTTATAATAATTCTATTTTGTCATTTAACACACACACACACACACACACACATTGTAACAAAACCTTATAAGCTCCCCACATATATACAACCAATAAAGCAACAAGTGTGAGTGTAACAGAACCATTACGTAGAAGTGAACATTCTACACGAACTTGTTGAATTTGCTGTGACGATAGATGAAAATCCGAAACTAGTTAGGAACAAAACGAATATGCTGCTAAGACGGATAAAATATCAGATGTTATCCAGCATTGCGGACCCATCCACATTTTCAACAAATTTATATTAGTTTAAAAAATATTAATGATCGGTCTAGTCAAGAAAAAGAGAAGAGTATTTGAAGCGGGCTCGGACCCACAAGTAGGACTGACAAGTCTTTAGATAGAAGTTTGATCTATCTAACCTTAGTTGATCATGTTTAACCTTGTTTCTGTTACTTCATTTTACTAGGGAGTAAGGGAAAGTAAGAAGGATAGACAAGTGCGCAAGAGTGGGCCATATTAGTGGTGCAGTTACCATAAGAATAAAAGAGACTTTCATGCATGGCTCTACTTTTCCACATAAATGCTGGGTAGACTAGAGCTCGGCAATATCTAAAGAATATGATGTAATTTCCCAAGTGGGAAACTTGTTTGCTCTCATTTCTTATAGAAAGATAAATTTGAAGGAAATCTGATCAATAATTAGAGCTGAAGTCCATATTATGCTACTTTTTTTTGACATAACCTTAGCTTTATGACTAAGACTCTGACGTTTATGACGTCCACAGCCTTTTCAGATCACTGCGGGTCTCCGTGCCCTGTTCTTTCGTTGCAGTTAGCACTATCCATCTCACCGGCTACTAGGAAGAAAAAATCTAAGGCAGCACTTCCTGTATCCAACCTGGGTGCTTTCCTTGTGAATCCATGGCACTAATCCCGTGCCCCCCCATGATTATATTTATTGTTAAAAATTATATACTCTTTTTAGAAAATTTAATACATTCAGAAAGGTGATAATTATCAAAAACCATGCAATCCAGCATGTGTGACATGATTTAAACTTTTAAGGCAGAACAAAGACAAAACAAAAAGGCAATATGGTCATCAGAGATTTCACGGTCATCTACGATTGCTAGTGTTTCCACACCTTCTAGATACTTATGATATAACACGTATGTAATTCAGATAACTATTACTTTCACTGTAAGACAGTTGAGAATATAAAGTATGGTGGATAGCAGATTGGGCTTTACTTTTTTAAATTGCTGTTTGTATTCTATTTCAAGCTGATTAAGAATTAAATTTGTATTTTCCCGCACATTATTACTAGTTACATTCGCTAAGTTTACTGCCCAATTGTATTTATTTTTGAGATACATCCACTCCTTGAACCAATAGATTTTTTTCTTTTTATTATTTCTTTTGCCAACAAAAAAGTTAGTCTGTCTGGCGGAAGGTCAAGAACTCTAAGAATATAATTAATGTGTAGCTTTAAGGTAAACACATACAACGGAGATAATTCTGTCTCTAAATAGAGTGCATAGTTCGGCACATTCTTTGGGAGTTCAAACAACCTTTTTATAAAATATCTTTGTAATTTTTCTTATCTGAATCTAACTAGCTTTGAATATATTAAATATTGTATTAAAAAATCAGAATTGAGTCATAAAATTATATTCATTGTCATTGAATTAAATTATAAGCCATGGTCTAAAGATAGAAATTTCTGTTCTTTATGTAATTTAAATGTTATTGAAGATACCTTTCATTTCTTAGCAGTGTGTGTAAATTTTGAAAGAATTTAGGATAAATTGTTTTAATAGTGCTAAATTAAATAAAAAAAAAATGCTTGTTTTATTTAAATGGAGGAGACTGGATTAGTTTAGTTAAGTTTATCAAATCATCATATTATTACAGATATTTTTTAATCAAGTAATTTAATTTTTAGTTTGAATGAGTATATAATTATTAGTTTCAAGATGTATGTATTTTTTTTTCAGGATGAATGTCTCCTGTTTATTTCAGTTTGGTTTTATTTTTATGTGAAATTGGAGTATATTATTTTACTTTATCTATTTATTGTTATTTTATTGAATCATGTATTGTTTGTTGCTGATTATAATTATTGTCACTATTATTCTTAATATATTGAGATAACAACTTGACAGACGGTCGTAGGATCATTGTCTTTGTGATGTTTTGTCAATATTTTTTGTGACTGTGTAAGATGAAAAGAAAAAATAATAAACATCTTATCTATCTATCATCTATCACTGTATGTAATTCTAATATCCTGAGAATGAGTTTACATTCAAAACGATAAATGACTACAAATATTTCCATTTTGCGATATTTACATTTAATATTGAAATGTCTCTCCAAGTTAATTAGACGCTGTGAGAAGGTGTTTGCCCTTAGAGTTTTCTCTTCTTAAAATCCTCTATTACAGGCGAGATGGACAGGGATGTCTGTAACGAGATAACACTGCGTGGAAGCCGCTAATGAACCGAGTTGGCTACGGACGTCATCTAGTATATTTATTTATTGCTTTTTAAGTGTACACTTTATAAGCAAGGAGTTGTATGTTTTTATAATACGAAAATACAAAATAAAACAAAATAAAAATTACACATTAAAAGAAAAGAAAAAAAAGTAACACACAAACACAAAAAGTAACACATCTAGAAAATTAATTAAGGAAAAGGACTAATAACAATAACATATTCAAGATCTATAGTATGAAAAATAAAAAGGGTGAAAATGTAAACCTCACTTATGGCGACAGAGAGAAAAAAACAAAGAAACTATTTTGTAAATAATGTAAATAATCAATAATCACTATATATATATCTTAGACCACTAACACTTAAATCTGAGACCATTCACTACAAACAAAAAGAGGTTGTTCATTTTTCTTAAATTTAAAGTGCTCAATAAATTTTCCATTTTTTCGGATTCAGACATAGATTCATTTATGAAACAGGAAATATATTTAACTCTAAATTGATTAAGTTCCGAGCAATAAAAAAAAAAATGAGACAGTGTATCAAAATGTTGTGAATCACAGAGTAGGCAGTAACTCTCGGGAGAAAATTTATAACGCATGTTACCAAATGTTATTCTAGAACACTTTTTACAAGCCAGTCTTATTTGTGACATCAATCTTAATTTGTTGATATGGCACGTCAAATTGAGATAGCTTTCTCCAGGTCCAAAAGAGCTAATATATCTATAATTATAGCGACTATTTATAGCAAGGTCAACATCAACGGAAAATAAGTGATTTTTCAATTTGGCAAGTACATCACTTCTGCTTTTTCGTAGAAAAAAGGCATCCTGTCTAAGCCATACATTCTCCGTTCCAATGGAATAAAGAAACGATTTAAATTCAGAGACCCAATTGAAAGGTATTGAAGAAAAATCAGTTAGTTTATGCAATCTCAGATAACAAATTCTAGGAATGCGGCTGTCTGGCATTAACAGCAACTTTTCCCACCAATTAAACATTCTTTTAAAAACATTGTATTTTAGGTGTACTCTGCCTGTTTCAAGTCTAATGTATGAGTTTGGAGTACCAGAAGGAAGTTGTAGAAGGGACTTAAAAAACAAAATTTGGCTCCTCTCGAGGATATCCAAACACTGGGAGCCCCAAATTTCAGCCATATACAGCAAAACACTTTCTGAAAGAGATTTATAAAGATAGCACTTGGTGCTCCAAACATGTGATTTACTGGTACTTAATAATCTATATACCACAGAGTTGGCTGCAATACTCTTTTGCAAAAACCACTTACCAGTCTGTGTAAATTTGCCTGATGCATAGAGTGGGACAGCCAAATACACAAAAGAGCTCTCTACAGATATATTGTCTCTGCCATAAAAAAATTTAGGAAAATTCGGGAGTCTTCCACCTTTATGAAAGGGAACCACCACGGTTTTCTTGGTATTCACTTCAAGAGAATTTTCACTACATACCCTTCTAAAATTCTGAGGTTAGTCTGCATTTCTAGCCAGGAAGGAGACAATATACATAGGTCATCTGCATAAAGGACCATTACAAGGTCCTTGCATGCGCTAATATTTACACCTCGAGCACCATGATCAACAAAGTAATCCACAATGTCGGCTGAAAAAAGCGAAAACAGTAGTGGACTCAATATCTCGCCCTGCAGTACCCCCTGAGTAACACCCATCTCATTAGAGAGAGAGGCACCATCCGAAATAACAAAAGAGGCTTTATCGTACCTCTTATTTTTAGAAAACTAACTAGCTTAGCGCTAACATCAACTTGAGATCATTTAAACCAAAGTTTGGCGTGGTTCACAGAGTCAAACGCTCTCTTGAGGTCTACAAAGAGGCCGAATACTCTCCTTCTTTTGAGCCTAAGTTGAATGTTGATAGCAGCATTAACAGAAAACACGGCGTCCGCGCAACCCCTTCCACTGCGAAAGCCCATCTGTTCTTCAGGGAGAATATTGTAATTATCGCACCACTTGCTTAGCCTATTGTAAATAACGGATGTAAATAATTTGGCAATATTATTAAAAATGGCTATGCCACGATAATTATTAGGATCAGAATAATCGCCCTTTTTATGTAAGAGTCTTAATTTTATTCTACACCACGAGGCCGGAATATCTTCCGAGTTCCATATTCTATTGAACAAATTTAGCAGATAATGAATCCAGTTAGGAGGTAACGCTTTATAACACTCGTTAGGAATTAAATCCAGCCCTGAAGCCTTCTTCAACTTACTAGTGTTAATAGAGTGCAAAAGTTCTTCCAGTGTTATATCACCATCAATATCCGGATTAGTGCTTAAATATGTAAACTCAATGTGTAATTTAGGCGGCAAAATCAGGTTATAAAACTGTTCCCAGTCTAAAAGAGAAAGTGGAGATTTAGCTGACTTTTTACTCTGGAGCCGGCGAATACACTCCCAAAATTCTGCTGGACTTCTTAAGGAGGCTAACGTATCCTTTATTTTATTGTAATAAATCTGTTTATTGGATTTAACAAGGGTTTTATATTCTTTTCGCAAATTAATATATTCATTTAAGAATTTGTCCTCGAAGTTATTCTTTTTACATAATTTAAGACATCTACGGATTATTTTCTTAGCAGAAATACATTCTTTGGTGAACCAGGGTTTATTTTTATGTTTATGGGAGCAAGGCATAAGCTTAAGCGCCCCAGAAGAAGAGAGTGAATTTTGAACAGCACATACAAAGTTCTGATAAAGGTCCTCCGTGGAGGCACTAGATACATAAATATTTGGGGAGGAGCTAATGGATGAAGTAAATTGGGACAAATTAAAAGTATTCCTATCAAAACGCCACATCAAAGGTTCGTCTTGATAATTAATTTTGAGATCAGTGGGTTGGATATTAACCAATGAAACACCAATAACACATGCTTGGTGATCAGATAGGTCAGAAATATTAACAATTTGAAAATAAAGATAATTAAATGTAAAACCAAATGGAAGCCAAACTAGATCAATCGTACTACAGCCTCTCTCTCCAATGAACGTGTAATTACCGGGAAAGTCAAGACTGGATCTACCATTACAAACATACATACCCAGCGATTCCATTAAGTCCACCAACCGTTGACCTCTCTTATTTATTACTGAAGCTAAAGAAGATCTGATATTATAAAGACAATCATCAAGAGGTATGATTTCATCTAATTGATTCAGATTGCCAATTCTTGCATTAAAATCACCCCCCAGGATGATATTAACATCACTATAGTTACTTATAATATCACAAAGATCATCAAAAAGCCATTCACAGATCACATCATTCTACTCCCCGGCTTACAATACACTACACCAATAATCACAGAAGAATCTTGAATCTTCAGCAGTAGACATAGAAACCAGCTGTTGGAAATCAGAACGTCCACTCGAGAAACAAGGCCCCTCCTGATGAGAACAAGAATACCACCACTAGCTCTTCCCTGTAGAAAATTTTTTGTTGCCTTCATAAAATAAAAATCATAATCATTCAGAAACGAAGGTAATTCGAATATATCTGTATGAATCCAGGACTCTGTGAAACAGATAATATGATTCAACAGTAAACTCTCTATCTCATTCGATGATAAATTAAAAACATTACTGAAACCACTTATGTTCCAAAACACAATCTTCAAGATAAGTTTTTTGAAGTTGGTACAGAACCATCCTGTAGTGGTTGCGAAAGTGCCAAGGGAGAAGTAGCGGGCTTCATATATTCTTTAATATTTCCAGCCTTTTTCCTCTTTACCGGTTTACGAACTAACGTAAACATTGGGGCGGTATCAGCATCTTCTGTTTCAATTTCCTCTCCGGTTGCGAGAGAAGACACATCCTCACTGTCAGGAATCAGACCATCTCCAATCTCATTCAAGTCAGCTTCTGATTTTATTAAAATTCGCCGAGACCCTTCCGCTTTTCTAACCATTAACCGACCCCTCCTGACCCACACAAATCTAATTTCACCTCTCTTCTGAAGTAATTTCAACTTTTTGTAGAGTGCATAAGTCTCCCTACCCAAATGCTCTGAAATATAAATTTTATTTGGGGGATTTAAATTTATGCCTGTAATCAAATTTGTATTAATTAAATGTTTCTTGGCTATAAAGATTGAAAAAAATTCCTCTTTAAATTTTCTCTAACAAATTTAAATATTATAGGCGGAGAGGGCATTAATTTTTTGTTGTTAAGCCGATAGTAAAAATCTAGATCTTCTTCGTTGATATTTATGCCAACAAAATCACATATAAATTTAATTATATTAAAAATATTTTCATTTTCAACATAGGGGATATTTGTCAGTCTAATTTTATTATAATTTAAATTCTGCTCATTTTCAATCAATAGGCGATGTAAATTGTTCAATTTTCTTGCAAATAAAGTTTGTATATTATATAATATATGGAATATATTATCTATACTATAGGTATAGTATAGATGTACTATAGTCTATACTATAGATATACCTATCTATTATATATTATCCATATTTTATATATACTATATACATATATTATTATATATATATATACAAATATAACATTTTTTATGTTTTATCTAAAACATTTTTCCAGCAAAATTCATATCAGGCCTCTCTGGAAGCCTGCAATTAATGCATAACCTTAAAACCTGTCATGTCACTGCAATGTCCTTCTGCTATACCTAAATAGTAATAATTCCAACTTGTATGTGAACTGCAGAAAGTAATGGAAAAAAAATTGTGTGAATATTTCACACAAAAGTGTTTCGTATTCAGCGGACATGCGCACAATACATCCCGTTTTCACCAACCAGTAAAAGGAAAAAAAAAATCTGGTGTGAAACTTACCACATGCCAATTTTTAAAAAGTTATTTCTCCAATTCCAAATGATAAATTTTCTTAAGAAGTCTGGAAGAATTTATTTTATTTTGCGTGACTGATGGAATTTTCACGTCCTGTCGGCCGCAATCTTCATGCCATTTAGTAAATTCTCTACAGGGTACAAGGTAAAGAATTTTTTCTGTACATTAGGGAAATCACAGTAGACAATTGTTTTTTCTTTTCTTTTTAGACATTTAAGAAGTTCTATTTGGCATAAGTCTGATCACTTGGAGGAGCTTATCACTGCTTATTTCCGTAAATGGAGTACTCACTTTGGAAAATATTGTCGAAAGGTGTTTATTTTGAAGGGATTCTGTCAGCCGTCATTTAATAGGTGTTAATTTCTCGTACTGGGTACAAAAGAAGTTCTGCTTAAGTGCCTGATTTTCGAAATGAATTGTCACTGATTCATTATTGATTAGAAAAACATTTTTTGAGGTTCCTGAGTATGAGATTAACGATAATCTTTACATATAAGTTGTATGTGTACGGTATTCCCAAAAACCCTAAGAAGCTAAAATTTGATTTTCCGGTTAGTTACCACTGATTAGTCACATCTGACACTAAGGTTTCGATCAAAATCCACCAATCAAAAGTGCATTTTTACTGAAGGTCTTTTTTTTTATTCTACTTCTTCAGTATTTTGGATTTTACTGTAAAACGATTTCATCGAGTTTGTTGCCACAAAAATAAACACGCTAACAATGACAATGTCCCAGCAATGTTATTCAGACTGCAGATCCAACTACAAATTCAACGATTTCCTTTCAGGAAATGGGTATGGTTTTAATTACAAATATTAAAGCAAAATTACGCTCTCATCTAAAATGCCACTTCACTATATCAGTAATGTTCAATTAACTACACAATATTAAGGTATATTCTTAGCATTATTAGAATTTCAAGTGTTGAGAACAATCGATCTACCGAAAATGCAATTTGTTTTTTTATTTTCTCGAAAATGGCTTAAAGGATTTTCTTTCTAAGAAAACTTCCACCTTTCAATGTTAAAAGCACATAATATATACATGTACCTTTCACGTGGTAATTAGCAACACTTGCCGAATAAGTTGAATTTTTAGAAGATTGTGCAAAAATATGTGACGTTAGATTTCAACTTTTTTGGGATCGCAGGAGCGCTCTTCTGGACTATAATATAATCACATTCAAGTACTAATTCTTTGTGCTGAGAATCAACATATTATTTATTTTACTGTGTTTTTATTAAAAACTCCAAGTTTAAAGAAAAATTGTCTATTATAATTGTTTTAATTATAGTAAGAGGAAGTCTGTGAGTGTTGGACACAATATTTTTACTGTCTCTTACTACTGTAAGAAGGAGTATTAGGATCTTGTCAAACTAAAAACTAAAATAAAATAAAATAAAAACTAAATATATAAAAAGCGACGAGCTTTTAATTAGAAATATTTATTCATTCATTTAAATTTTGCGCAAATTCATTTATGAAGGGGTTTGGGAGAGTGGTTTATGTTCTACTCTAAAATTTATAATGTTCATTCTATGATCTTTTCAATTTTCAATTTTCTTCATAAAACCAACCAGTTTCAACGGGACACTAACTATACAAACAAGGCACTACCGCTTCTCTATAATTTCTTTTCTCCGAGAAAACTGATTATACGTAAAATATATTATTTCAAAATATATTATACAGGTTTTAGCTCCAAAATTTAAAAAGTCGAAACTATATAGAGGTTTGTGGAGCTGAAAGGTCAGGCTTTCCTCAAAAAATAAAGACTAATCAAATATCTAGAAGAAATTATAATAGTGTGAACAAAATTTGTCACTTACAACTCTGTAAACTGCAGTAAGAGAAAGTCGTGTGAGTGTTTCATTACAATCCAATTCGAGCAAATATCACGCTCATCTTTCCGCAGGAGTATATATATCCGTTTCTTTCTTTTACTGCTGTTATAGAATGTATTGGCGATCGGGACCAAATTTCTGAAACTGAGTTTTTACCAGAAATAAGTAAATGTTTTGGGGTCATGTGAGCAAGAAAAATTAGTTTTCAGAAATTAGACTGATTGTGTGGTTAGAGTAATTCGTAGTGAGCTGAAACTTAATATTTCGTTCAGGCGTTACCAAAGGATACAGCACTACATTTTCGTCAATGTTGCTCAAAATCGGAAATACAATTTTGGATTCACTGTATGGATTTTTAAAAATTTTTTTGCAAGTTTCTATATTTTTGAAAATGGTCCAACGATTTCTTATAAAATTGGTTTACTACAACTAAAGATAGTAATACAATTTTTATTTGAAACATTTCCAGGGACAAACCATTTTAGTGAGTTCCTTGATATCACTCAAGTGCCCTTTCCATTTATTATATGATTCTATCTTCTAGACGTGTTAATAACAATTTAATATGTTGCCAAAATTTCATGTTTGTAGACAACCAGTTAACTGAACTCAAACTAGATGGATATTAACAGCTTCCTTCGGTTTTCCTTATAAAGACTGTGCCGAACTCAAATTAACTATAGCTTTCTTAATTCAAATCAGCCGAACCTTTGTATACTTCTCTTCAACAACTCTATCAAACTAAGGCCAAACATTGTAATAAGGTTTTCATCCAGAGATTTGAAATCATAAACTAATTCAATACAACTTCTACACTCTATACAAAATAATTTAGGTAATGATGGTTAATTTAAAATGAAAAAATAATTTTTCTTGAGATAAGAACTGAGATAATAAATTAAGAGATTTCCTTTTTCCTTTCTCTTACCCCTGTTAGATCGAGTCTAATTTTCGAAATTAAATTTTTACCAGAAATACATAGTTTGAAGTCCCCTGAGTGAGAGAAACAGCTTTTTAGCTAATGGTCTGTATGTTTGAACAAAATATTCCACCCCCCAAAAAAATCGCATCATAGATACGGCCACCGCATCTGACACGAAGGTTCGGGCAAAACCCATCGATTGAAAGTGCGCATTAACTAAATGGTGGTTTTCAGTTTTCTCGAAAATCGCGACAACAATTTTCTTTCCTAGTTTTCCTCACAAGTACTACTCAGTAGTGTGTTTCCATCACCCACCAATATACATTCGAACCCTTGATAGAGTTCCAAAATTTTAAGAAAATAGGTTAAACGGAAGTGTGACATCGCTGAAGAGCTTTTTGAGTTTTATTTTCTTGAAAAAAAGTTAATAGTCGATTTAATAGTTAATAAAAGTTCAAGTTAAGTTAATTTTCTAGTAACGATTCTTTTTTAAACTTGGAATGCTGAGTGCAGAGATTGACACATTTTTCTGAAAGAAATAATTTTGAGTGTTCTGTGGAATTTCCAGAATTAATTCAATGAATCCGTTCGTTATCATTGGTGTTCTCTTCTGGAATAGAATGTAACCTATTACCTGCACGGACAGGTTCAACCCCCCCCAACACCCTATATTAAAGAGAGAGGATAGACATGTAAAATTTGAAGTTTAAAGAAAATCTTGCCATTTTATACGAGGTGGGGTCACAAGTTCTCGGAATCGATCAATGAAAATTTATTTAAAATATGTACGATTATTACTTTCTCTTACTCCTAGAGGAAGTATTGTAATCGTGTCAAATTTTCGATATCGAGTTTTCACATGAAATATCCGTTTTGAGGTCCCTTGAGTACAAAGAAGTGGTTTTTAGCAAATGGTCCGGCTGTGTGTGTGTATATGAACAGCATAGCTCAAAAACGGAAAAACGTAGAAAGTTGAAACTTGATATTCCGTTTAGATACCACCATGGGATCTGACAGTACGTTATTTGTCAAAATTCCTCAACCGGAAGTACCACCACTTTACTAGTTTTTGTTATTTTACTTTTTTGCGATTTTCTCAAAAATGGATCCAACGATTTTCTTAAAATTGAGCATATCACTACACACACACACAAAGAGCTACAACTTTTATTTGAAACATTTGTCAGGGAAAATTCATTTAAGGGTACTTTTGTGGGGGTGGGGGTTACGGCTTTTTCTAAAGTGCTATTTCAGTTTATTAGACAATTCTGTCATCTAAATGATGTTAATGAGAATTAAATATGTTGTTGAAATTCCGAGATTGAAAAAATGGATGACCAGAAGTGCGTCTACTTTGCCACTTTACTAAATGATTTTTTCACTTTTTTGCGATTTTGTCAAAAATGGCTCCGAAGATTTTCTTGAAACTTCCAATATAAAAAACTACTTATAGAAAGATGTACAACTTTTATTTAAAACATTTCTCTGGGAAAATTCATTTAAGGGCACTTTTAGGGGATGGGTGGGGTTACGTTTTGCTCTAAAGTGCTATCATAGTTGAGTATACAATTCTATCATCCAAACAATATTAATTAGAAATAAATAGAGGCCAAAATTAATAAACCGGAAGTTTGCTTGGAGTTTCAAGAAAATTAATAAACCGGAAGTGCGCTTTTACTGAACAGTTTTTTCAGTTTTCGACGAATTTCATTAAATTTGGTACACTAACTATAAAATTTATCAATTATAATTTCGAGAAGTGGAGTAAGAGAAAGTTGTGTGAGTGTTTCACACCAGATTTTTTTACTTTTTTAGATTATTTTCCATAAAATATTTTATATAATTGCATTCATAGCAGCAAGAGACGGTCGTGTGAGTGTTTCACACCAGATTTTTTTTTATTTCTGTAGCTTTCAAAGAAAATTAAATGATTGGGATAGTACAGGTAAGTGAGCTTTCTGGCAACGGATATACGGCTCGGCCAGTTTACTGAACAAAACTGAATAAATTTTACTGATGTTGGGTGTGTAGAGCTTTTGTGGTGGGAGCGGAGAACGTCCTGTGCAGTTCACCACCCCCAGTGGCTGAGTAACTTGTGCATGAAGCTAGTTAATACGAGAACATGGCCCTCGCCATAACTGGTGACTCCCTATCCTATCCCACTTTTAAAGGGATGTTTTGATTAAGCTGGGGGCGCCAACCCTGGGCGTTTTCAACCTTTTAGCACGACTTTTCCTAACATGCTCCACCAGCTGCCCACTTCTATTAATCAAGTTATATATTTACACTTTTCCCTCCTAACCTATCTAAGCCATTTTCCATCTACCCGGTGGAAAACTATGTTAATTTATCACTTTTTTTGTTTTTTAATCCACACTTCAAACTTTTTCCCAGCTATAAAAAAAAAAAAATTCAAGTTGTGACGTCTAATTAAAACAAAGAAAACTCTGGTGTGAAATATTCACAGGATTTCCTCTTATGCAATTCGTACAAATTTTTTAATGAATCTGAAGACCAGAAACTATTTCTGGACTAACCATCCAATACCTATTGAATGGTTAGACCAGAAAAGATATGAAGCATGGAACAGTCTAAGTAAAAGTAGGCTTCGCATGCTTTCTGGTTTCCTTCCAAGAAAATTGATTTATTGGCAGTTCTGCGGGAACGGTAGAGTGATGCTTTCCTCTAAAATACCACTTGAGTATAGTGTCTGGTTTTACCAGCTATATTAATATTTTGCCAAATATAGCATTCATAGAATTCCCCCTTTGAAGAAATTCGATTAACCGGAAGTGCGACCTGATACAATAGGTTTTTTGAGTTTATTGGAATTTTCTTGAAAACGACTACAACGATTTCCTTTAACCTTGGTACGCTAACTGCACAGATATAAACGTATTACTTTTATTTGAAACATTTTCCAAAAACAAATTAATATTTTGGATAGTTGTGCGGGGTTTGTGATGTTAATTTCATATATACATAGTTGGTTCAGGGTTTTTAGAGGCTCTAGCGGCCCGCAATATAATCATCACTTCTCGAACTGCCAACATTAGAAGGGTGGTATTTATCTGCCACCAACTCGATATTTATGAAAGGCTAGCCAATACGTAAATTAGTTTAAAGGAAATTTGCATTTTATACATAATTGTACGAATAATAATTGGAGTGGGAGAAAGTGGTGTGAGTGTTTCCCACCATATTTTTTCTATTTTCTTTTTCGCTTTCTTTTTCAGTGCGTACTATTATTACAGACAAAATCATCAAGAATACTTTGATAGAACACTTTGTAAAAGTAAATTTTCCTCCATGTAATATATATATACCTATACTGTATGTGTGCTAATTATTGTAGAAAGGTTAATTAACAAAAGGTGTGAACAGTGTGCGCACACGCTATAAACTGTCATTGCTTTGACCAATTAGAAACTAAGTAACCAGATCTGTTCAGTTGTCCCTGATACTAGAGTGTAACAGCATCCCTGGACCATTACTAGCACCATCTCCAACGTACATGTGCGCTCTCTGTTGGCAAACTGCTGATTCCAAACTAGAGCAACAACAACAATAATACCTGCTTGCAGCAAACAAACAAGAGTAGTTTACACGGTAATTCCATGTTACATTCAAGTCATCGTGCTCGCTATCCTGTGGCATTCAGCAAATGGAGTTGAACATTATTACCCATTATGTGTTGTGTTTGGATGGGAGAGTAGACATTTCTTCATGGATTCAAGCACCTCTGCGGATATTCCAGCCTAAATGAAAATAGTAGTGAAATACCAGTTCCGTATAGTACTATAATTGCACTTCCGTATAGTACTTGGTTTTTAACAGCTATACAATATTTTGCCAGCTATAAAAAAAGGAAGCATTCATATGTTCCAATTTGAAAAAAAAGTCGGTTAACCGGAAGTGCGACTTTATAGAATAGTTTTTAAGTTTAAAATAGTTTAGGGTAGTTTGAGTAGAAAATAGTTTAGTGGTAGTTTGAGGAGAAAATAGTTTAGTGGTAGTTTGAGGAGAAAATAGTTTAGTGGTAGTTTGAGTAGAAAATAGTTTAGGGTAGTTTGAGTAGAAAATAGTTTAGTGGTAGTTTGAGGAGAAAATAGTTTAGTGGTAGTTTGAGGAGAAAATAGTTTAGTGGTAGATTGAGGAGAAAATAGTTTAGGGTAGTTTGAGTAGAAAATAGTTTAGTGGTAGTTTGAGGAGAAAATAGTTTAGTGGTAGTTTGAGGAGAAAATAGTTTAGTGGTAGTTTGAGGAGAAAATAGTTTAGTGGTAGTTTGAGTAGAAAATAGTTTAGGGTAGTTTGAGTAGAAAATAGTTTAGTGGTAGTTTGAGGAGAAAATAGTTTAGTGGTAGTTTGAGTAGAAAATAGTTTAGTGGTAGTTTGAGGAGAAAATAGTTTAGTGGTAGTTTGAGGAGAAAATAGTTTAGTGGTAGTTTGAGTAGAACATAGTTTAGTGGTAGTTTGAGTAGAAAATAGTGCAATAGTATTAAGTACAACACTTAATACTGACATCTCCCCAACACCCGATCAATCCTCCTCAATACCTCTGGACCTGAGGAGCTACTATAACTAGCTATATCATCACCACACAATGGTCCAGTTTACAAACATAGACCTACATTCTATGTACAAAAACACCGACTCTCGCAAGCACTTGGACTTTTTTTATGGTTTACAGTTCTACAAGTCTAACATCAAATCTGAGAGAACGAATTTACCTGATAGATAGAATTTGTCGGCCTAATAAAATATATGCTCCTGGAAATGATCGGGCGAAATCTGATCAGTTTCTTTTTACTTTCTCTTACTCTTAGTAACAGGAAGTATTGTAATCGTGCCAAATTTCTCATATCGAGTTTTCACCGGAAATATCCGTTTTGAGGTCCCCTTAGTCCAAAAAAGTGGTTCCTAGAAAATGGTGTGTGTGTGTGTGTGTGTGTGTATATGTATATAAACAGCATAGCTCAAAAACCAAAAATCGTAAAAAGTTCAAATTTGATATTTCGTTTAGGTATCTCCATGGGATCCGACAGTGGGTCATCAGTCAAAATTCCTCAACCGGAAGAACCGGAATTACCACTTTACATGCTGGTTTTTTCAGTTTTTTGCAATTTTCTCAAAAATGGCTCCGTCGATTTTCTTATAACTTGTTAAGTCAAGTAGACATACAAGAAGCTACACTTTATATTTGAGCCATTTCTCCGGGAAAATTCATGGAAAGGCAGTTTTGGAGGAGGCCTGGGGTTAGGTTTACCTCGAAAGTGCTATTTCAGTTCACTATACAATTCTGTCATCTAAATAATATTAATAAGAATTAAATATGTTGTTGAAATTCAGAGTTTGAAAAAATTCGTTTGAAACTGAAATGTAGTTTTCAGTTTTCTGGTATTTTTTCGAATACGGCTCTAACGATTGCTTTAAAGTAGGAGTGTGTACTATACATATAAAGAGCTACAACTTTTATTTGAAACATATCTCCTGATAATGCCATTTAAGGGGACTTTTGAAGGAGGGGTGGGGACACGTTTTTTTTTAAAGTTGCTATCACAGTTGATGTGCAAATTATACCATCCAACAAAATTAATTAGAAATAAATAGATGGCCAAAATCCCGAGTTTCAAGAAAATTAGTAAACCGGAAGTGTGCTTTTACTGAACAGTTTTTCAGTTTTCGATGAATTTCGACGAATTACATTAAATGTGGTACTACACTAACTATAACATTTGTCAATTTCAATTTTGAAAAGTGGAGTAAGAGAAAGTTGTGTGTGTGTGTTTCACACCAGATTTTTTCCGATCGATTGTGTGGTCACAAACACTTTGAAGATGGACTGTCGGAAAATTACAATGTTTAATGTACGAAAGAACAAATTTTTTTGTTGAAATAAACGGAGATAAGTAGAATAATGGATATGTAATTCGAAAGTTGTGGATACAGACCGCCGCTTAAATCATATTGCATTCGTCTCTAATATTTTGAAGAATTTTCTATCTATATAAATCTGACGAATTCGTGAATTTTATTCGCTTCTTTTATTAACTATTTCACATGAAATTTTCGTCTTTTTACTTACAATTCAAAGTTCTTGCTGTGGGGGCCTGCAGTCACAGCTTGTCATATATTATATAGATTGATAATCAAACTCGTGTCTGTACTGATTCACCTTCTTATTCCGTCTCTCTCCCTTGTTACAATGTACCTCCACTCGCCACGTTATCACTGTGATTGTTCTTCTAGGATTGTATTGAAATATAAAGTGCTTTACTTTCTTTTTTCACGTTTACGACTTTTTATTTCATCACCCATATCAGTTTTAGGATAGTGTCAAATTTTTCTAAACTTAGTTTTCACCAGAAATTAATATTTCAAGGATCCCTGAGTTTTGTTTTTGTGAAGAAAATATCTCCAACATCAGAATTCGCAGAAAAGATAAATAATATTTCGCCTGACCTTGAAATCTAGGAATCTGAAGTACGACTTTACTGAGTGCTTTTGTTTTCAGTGTTTAACGAAAAAAAAAAGATATCAACAATTTTTTTTTAAACTATACCATCACTTTTATTTGAACCATTTTTCTGGGAAAATTGACTTTTCGAGGGGAGCTGCAATGTTAAGCTTTCCTTGTAAACTGTCGCCACTAAGGTAAAATATAGGGACCCATGACATGTATACAATTTTAAGATCAATTATATGCCCAGCTAGAATCCCAAGTTACGAGAGTGTCAGAAGCCCGGAAATGCAAGGTTTCATCTTCGGTCAACTTTCTTTAAACTTGGAATGTCAACTGCACTATATCTTCTGTACCTAACACTTTTATTGTCTCAACTCTTGTCTCTAAATACAGAAGTGCTGTTAGATCACGTCTAGCCTAAAACTGATAAACTAATCGGTGTACGATGGACGATAGAAAAACCTGTGACGGCAGATTTCTGAGTCACTATGACTATAGAAAGTTTGATTAATATCTTGCAGAAGTAGAAATGTTAGTCATTAAATGTTACTTCAAACTATTACTTCTTGAAGTAGTTTTTGGGTGGTGGTGGTAGTATAATAATATGCAGTGCGTTCTGAAAGATCTGTTGTGTCCCCCAGATCCTTTCCTGTGCATTTCCGGCCTCCGAATAGTGTTCTCTGCTTACAGACAACCTAGGAAGGAAAAAATCTGCAATATTCTGAGTTTATCCCGTCCCTTGAAGTAGTCTTGCAAATCACAACAGTTTCCTCAAGAAAATAATACATAAATTACATACAATGTTAAAATAAAAATAATTGGAAGGATTTCTGATGAAGAAGAGAAGGAGAGAAGGAAACTACGTCAAATGAGGCGAGTCAAGATCTCTAAATCTCATTTTCTATTTTAAGTTTTAAAACTCCAGATATTTAAATAGATTTGTTTGAAAGCACAGCAAGAAGTTAAGCTGTTTTTAGTTTTCTTCCCTTTTAGGGGAAAACCGCTTAGAAACTCCCAAGAGAGAGCAGTGAGAAAGTAAGGGGATGAAAGTTGTCTGAAGAAGAGTGGTAACCAAGGAGAGATTCCATGAGAGAGAGAAAGAATAGGAAGGTTATTGGAGAGTTGCTGATAAGAGGCAACACTGCCTTCCTGTAGAACACTGGAGAACAAGTTCCGACCGGTGGTGAATGGAAGGGAACTCCACCGAATGTAAAATCGTTTGCTAAAATATTCCGCGTATATCTTTTTGCTACTTATTCCTTCTGTCTTTTTATTTGTTTTGTTTGCTCTGAAGACACACAACTGCCTGCTAGATATATTCTTTAAAGTCTGACGTGAGTACATATGTCACATTTCCACCGTAGAGACAAGTAAAATACAAAACAAATTTATCCGCTTTTCTAAATCACACATGTTTTTCTTTATTTAACGTAATCAGTTACTTGCTCTTTTTATCCTACCTCTTGATAAGATCTGTGATTATTTCTGAAGGAAAATCCTAACAAAAAGAATAATTTTAAACTTGGGATTTTTACCCAGCATGAATTTAGTGGTGGCAGGAATATATGTTCTAAATCAGGCATATGATTACATTTAAGTAGTAGTCAAAAGACTGCGTCTCAAAATATTATTTGTAAATTTTAGAGTTATCTGAACCATTAGCATTTCAATTCTAAACAAAATCGTTGCAGCCGTTTTCGAGAAAATTCCAAAAACCTCTGAAACCTTATTAGAGTCGTCATACCAATTAACAGATTTTCACTTCCTCTTACTCCTAGTAAGAAGGACTGCGATCGTGCCAGATTTTCAAAATTGAGTTTTCATCGAAAATATATGTTTTGAGGTCCCCTGAATGCGAAAAATATGTTTTAGCGAATAATATGTGCGTGTGTTTCAATAGAATATCTCAAGTACGAAAAGTCGCAGAAAGCTCAACTTGGTGTTCCGTTTAGGCACTACCAGCGAACCAGACACGAAGATTTCGGGCAAAATCCATTAGCCGGAAGTGTGAATTTATAAATTTTATTTTCCAGTTTTTCCTAATTTCCTGGAAGAGGGCGCCAACGATTTTCTTGAAACTTCGTTTACTATCTATATACATATCACTTTCATTTTAAACATCTCAGGAAAATTGATTTTTTAGGAGTTCTGGGAGAACAATAGCGTTATGTTTTCCTCTAATGTACCACGTCAATATAATATATGGTTTTACCATGAACACATACGAGTATTATTACACATTGGAAGCATTGATAAAATACCTAAAGATAAACCTAGAGATAAATTGATAAATTTGAAGAAAATCGGTTTACCGAAAGTGGAATCTACCCGGTGGAAAACTATGTTGAGAAGTATCTGTTGGTTGGCTGATCGGCCGAAGGGTATCATAAGAAAACACCAACAATTTTTCTTTCAAGTGTTTTTTATTAGTAACCCGACGTTCCGACAAACAATGTTTTACTTCTTCAGGGGCTATCTTAGATTGAAAAATTTGTATGTTCTATCATTACATGTTCAATTACTACTGTGGTATTACCACAGTAATTCAATTACCGCAGTAGTAATTGAACATGTAATGATAGAACATACAAATTTTTCAATCTAAGATAGCCCCTGAAGAAGACAAACATTGTTTGTCGAAACGTCGGGTTACTAATAAAAAACACTTGAAAGAAAAATGTTTGGTGTTTTCTTATGATACCCTTCGGCCGATCAGCCAACCAACAGATACTTCTCATAAATTCTAACGGCCAACAATTGCTACAATTTGAAAACTATGATAATTCATCACTTTTTTGTTTTTTAATTCACACTTCAAACTTTTCCCAGCTACAAAAAAAAAACATTCAAGTTGTGAAGTCTAATTAAAACAAAAACACTGGTGTGAAATATTCACAGGATTTCCTCTTGCTGCAATTCCTGCAAATTTTATTAATGAATTTCCTTCCCGTTTCAAATGTTATTAAACGTATAGTAATATCGCCCACAAACATTTTATTTGTTGGTTCTTTGCGAAAACATCGAAAATTCGTTAGAAAACGGCTTCAACTTAAATTTGGAACGTTTTTGGAGAAAATTCATTTTCAGAAGAGTTGTAACGTTAGGCATTGCCCTAAGGTGCCAGCTTAATATCTTTGCAATTCAATCATCTAAATAGTGACTAGTCTCTTCGGCAAGAACTTAGAAATGAGAAGTAAGTGAAGAAGACTACAGCTCTGGAAAACCCTACCAGGATTGAAGACCAGAAACCATTTCTAGTCTAACCATCCAAGACCTACTGAATGGTTAGACCAGAAAAGATATGAAGCATGGAACAGTCTGAGTAAAAGTAGGCTTCGCATGCTTTCTGGTTTCCTCACCCAGTGCCTAAGGAAGCCAGGCTAGATCACGATAGAATCTGCAGATCTTTTATTTGAAACCTTTTCCCAGGAAAATTGATTTATTGGGTGTCCTGGGGGAACGGAAGAGTTATGCTTTCCTCTAAAATACCACTTCCAAAACCAGTATCTGGTTTTACCAGCTATATTAATATTTTGCCAAATATAGCATTCATAGAATTCCCCCTTTGAAGAAATTCGATTAACCGGAAGTGCGACCTGATACAATAGGTTTTTTGAGTTTATTGGAATTTTCTTGAAAACGACTACAACGATTTCCTTTAACCTTGGTACGCTAACTGCACAGATATAAACGTATTACTTTTATTTGAAACATTTTCCAAAAACAAATTAATATTTTGGATAGTTGTGCGGGGTTTGTGATGTTAATTTCATATATACATAGTTGGTTCAGGGTTTTTAGAGGCTCTAGCGGCCCATAATATAATCATCACTTCTCGAACTGCCAACATTAGAAGGGTGGTATTTATCTGCCACCATCTCGATATTTATGAAAGGCTAGCCAATACGTAAATTAGTTTAAGGAAAATGCCACTTTATACATAATTGCGAGTATTTCACGCGTAATTGTTTTTGTTAAATCTTAGAATTCTAAAAATGCCTTTAATGTACTGTTGGAAACGGGAGAAGAGAACTCTGTATCCTGGGGAACTCTGATTAATCCCGATGGAAATCTCGGATGATGGGACAGTAGAGCTGAGATTTTGTGATATATGGGAGTGGGAGGCAATAATGCGTGTTGTGTGTGAGAGAGAGAGAGAGACAGCGATAGCGATGTGGTATTTGAGGTATTTTGTGTTAGTAAGTTGTTGTAAGTTAGTGCTGTTAAGGTCTATATGGAGATTGAGGTTTTTGTCACATTAAGGAGCGTCAGCTATCTGTTGGTGTAGTTTGGATTGGAAAGTCTGAATAGTTTGTATGCTCTTTCGCTGAACCCCAAAGTTCCAAAAGAGAGAAAGGCTTAAATTTGTAGCTCCATAATACATCGAAAGTCTATGTTTTTGGGAACGTTTATCAATTTAAAGTAATTATTCAATAATGGCCAAGTATACATGCAAAATTCAAGAGATAGAGAAAATCGAGAAAACTAAAATAAAATAAAAAATTCCCGCATATTCATTTTTCTTATTAATTTCATTTTGTTCACCCAGAGTCACAATAAAAATAAAACCTGTTGGTCGAACGAGGTGGACCTCAAAATAGTTTTTTCTTTTGGTTAAAAACTTCATTTTCAAAATTGAATAACAGCGCTATCTTCACTTACAAAGAGAAAGAAATAACTTGTGTCTGGATTTTTCGAAATAAATAGAGTAACATTAACATATTTACATAGCGATGACTGTGCGCAGTAAGAGAATGATAAAGGAAAGAAGGAAGTATTGAAGAGAACAGAATTTTGTATGTGTATGTGATATGGAGGTTGGGGGCTGGCCCGGGTACAGAATAAGGAACTCTCGGCAAAATATTGGGTGCGGGGACCGGTGCTTGTTTAGTAACTCTTTCAACTCGTCTGGTTCGTCTTGTTACACGTCCTCTGTGTTTTTTTTCTCTTATTTTACTTCCTTTTCTTCTTCTTCGTTTCTTCTAGTCGGTGATTTTTCTTTTTTATCTACTGTAGTTCGTTTCACTTTTTTTTTTCAAACAAAAAAGGGACAAAAACCTTTTCTCTTTCAAACATAACAATGGTTAACAACTGAGCAACACTCTATTTCTATTGTGTGCGCGGTACAAATCCTATTTACGTATCACTATTATGTGTGTGTATATTTACACACATACACATAAAGTTACACATCACATACAAGAAGGCACTCAAACATATACATAAGTCTACAGGCAGACCGCCAAACCTACTCACATTTTCAAACTTACACACTTCACAAAGGCAATCACACATACAGATAAACAAACATGATGACGTTCATTCCCGTTCCTAACAATTTTATATTTAATATTTCATTGAATCTTCTATATCTTTTCCATTGATCTGCAGCTATTATCATTTAAATATAGACAATAATTTCCTTTTTTACTGAATCTAATGATTCTCCTGAAATTGAAACTTTCATACGACTCATTCCTATTGATTTCTCAAACTCTCTCTCCCGCCATTGACAAAGTGTCTTTAAATTCGGAATTTATACCAAACATTTAATTCATGTACGGGGAACTATAAAATATATTGAAATACACTGAAAAGGTAGTCCAACTTCAGTCGAGATTCACTCCAAGAATCCTGGAAAATAAATTTTGAGAAATGATACGCCTAGATAGGTATAGTAAATATGTGTAAAATTTAATGAAAATCTTTGGACCATTTTTTTTTTTTTTTTGAGAGAGAGAGAGAAAGAAAATCTGGGAAAAGCAAGATAACAAAACAAATTAATAAAGTAGCACTTGTACTTGACCAATTTTGGCTGAAACTCAGGTCGCTTTGTTTGGAGTTTTCTTGCAGTCCTCAACATTAGAAAAAAGAGAGAAAATAAAGCAAAGCAAATCTGGTGTATGAATAAACATTGACACCACATTCTCTTGATCTAATTTTTACAACTCTAATTGATTAATTAATATAAAGGTTCACAAAATGCTAGTGATCGGGAACAGTATTAATACACGTCACTTTCTAACATAACTAAGAGCAGACTAATAATCTGGCTATATTAGTACACTTTAGTAGACGTTAGAAAGCGCCTTGATCACCTCACTTTCATAGGCAGTGTAAATCTAGGTTCCATCCAGAATCCACCTAATGAAATCAATATTTCGGAAAAATGTTTCAAACAAAAGTGACAGGTGTATTTATATGACGTAGTGTGTAGCAAGCTGTAGAGAAAATTCTAAAATATCGAAAAAACCTATTGAGTAAAGCGGCCCTAACAAGTAACCAATTCTCTTCAAATTTGGAATTCTAGCAACACTCTAACTGAGCAACACCTATTTCTATTGTGCCCCGTATAAATTCTATTTACCTATCTCTATATGCACAGCTTTTAAAATATAATATTATATCGGTAGTAAAACTAAACGTTGTACTTAAATAGAACTGTACAGGAAAAATTATTGCCGCAAACATCCACTCCCACATATACCTGAAAAAAAATGCTAGGTATTTAGACTGCACTATGTAGACGGCATGCCAAGTTTAAAGAAAAAACATCACCAAAAAATGAATAAAAAAAACCTTCGATATAAAGTCACATTTTCGGTGGATGGATTTTGCCCGAAACCATGGTATATACACTGTGGTAATTAATACCTGAACAATATCAAATTTCAGCTTCCTGCAAGTTTTCGTTTTTGAGTTTTCACACACACACACAGGATTTCATTTAGATGACTTCAAAATATGAGAAAACCCAATTCAGAAAATCTGACACGATCGTAAAATTTCCTCAATACTGTCCTTCAATTTCCTCTGGACATTGTACAAAATAAAGAAAAATAGAGATTAGGGAATAAGCAGCTGCCGCAGATCCACCACAGGCCATAAAAATAAATCATAATTCTATTACATAATATATTGTTAGAATTGCAATTTCAAAGTAAATCGGTGCAACTTTTTTCAAGAAAATTCCAAATGCTGAAAAAACAACATTTTCTTGAAGGCTGAACTTTTGCAAGGCAGATTTTGATCTAAATCAATGTGTTAAAACTCTACTGGAATATATCAGGAGTTCCAAGTTTGAGCTTTCTGCAATTTTTCATTTTCCAGATGTCAAATAAATAAAAAAAACTTCAGCAAAAGGAAAACTGGTGATAAGAATTTATTTTAACACAAAACACATAGAATAAGAAAAGAGTTTACCAAACAGTAAATATTTGGCTAGCGCATTCCTACAGGATAGAACTCGAAATGAGATTCGAACAGAAAAAAAAGAAAAGGAGAAATTTGAAAGAGTTGGTAACACTGTAAATATACAGGAGGTGGGGTAACCGGAAAACCTTGTATACACATTCCGAGTGCCAAGATTGTGCGAGTTTTGTGTATCTGTGCTATATATATATATATATATATATATATATATGTGTGTGTGTGTGTGTGTGTGTGTAGCTGGACGAAGGCGGAATTTTCTCCACCGATAGAGGAGCAAACCTCGGGGGTGGAAGGGAGTAAATGCTAGGAAAAGTAAAGATTCTTCTTAACGGCACCACTAGCTTTTATGAGCTTGCCCAACAGTACAGGGAGGGAGGGTGTGTGTGTGTTTGTGTGTGTGTGGCGGCAGTAGCTTAGGTTTTAGAGGCCCCAGGCTCCACAGGATAGGGGGTAATCTGGGGGGGTACCAATTGGCGTTGCTATTGATTTATGGCATCTTTTTATTTGATACCCCTATAAACTGCGATTTAAAGAGTGCCTCATAATACGTTATTAACTCCATTGTCCTTTCTTATATTCTACATTACACAAGTATACAAAAGTTGACATTTCTATGTTTTTATTTTGTGTATTCGTTATTATACGTAACTTTGTTTTTTATTATTTCTGCATAAAAAACTTGTTTGTATTCTTACTATCCAATATTGGTATCAAACTATTGGAAACATTGCATTTGTTTTCAAGAAAATACATAAAAGATAAAAAAAAAATTTTTTTTGCTTCCTAGTGAGAATTATTGAAATCGGGCCAAATTTCTGAAATATTGAGTTTATCACTGTAAATATGTGACGAAACCTGAGTATGAAGTAATGTTTTCTTCTTAAAAGTTGGTCTCTTTCTCACTCTCTTCATGTGTGTATAATTAAAAAAAAATATTACGATAAATTTGAACTTGATATTCTATTTAGGTACCACCAAGGTTTCGATCAAAATCCATCGACCGAAAATGCAACTTTGCTGATTTTCTATTTCTAGAAATGCCAATCACTTTTAGTTCAGCTATATATTCCAGAAAAGTTAATTTGTGGAGCCGGATTATTAAGTTTTGCACTATAGTCCCATTTCCATAGACTGTACAGTTCGCTCGAATCCCTACATATACCTCATATTTAGGTAAATTAAAATTATTTGTGCTCGAATAATTGTAGTTATACGTATTAATTAGAGTACAAGAAAGCTATGTGAATGTTTCAAATCGGAATTATTTTGTTTTTAGTTTCAACTAGTACTAGAAAGTAACGGTGAGATTTTTTAAATATGGCTGAGAATTTTCTTAGCAAACATAGTACCCGCTGAGAAATACCTCCAGAGTACATTTTCCATATAAGGAGAAGGAGTGGATTCGGCAAATTTTCCATGATGTCAGATGCAATCAGATTTCAGTTTTTCATTGCTCTTTATTTTGCCGCGAAAATAAGCGATTTCTTTTTCATTTTCCCTTGTGTCGACAAGCAGTCTCCTTAATTTGCCTCGTCGGGTTGTTCAACAAATTGAAAACGCTATAAACACTTATGTTCCGGAGTTTTTTTTTTATGGTAAAGGCGGGTAATATAAATTCCTGTAATATAAGAAAAATAAAAAATCTGATGTGAGACAATTCTTCTTTAAAATTCCAGAGAGTATAGTTTGGCCGGCCATAAACAAACGCTACTGTTCCCGAAGAACTCCCAAAATGTTTCAAATAAAGTGCATTGGAAAAGTAATTATGTATACATATAGTAAGTAAACGAAGTTTAAAGAAAATCGTTGAAGCCGTTTTCGAGAAAATTACGAAAAGTGAAAAAAAGAAAACATTCATGTGGTCGATGTGATAAGGAAAGAATTTAGTAATGTGAAGAATAAATAAACTAGATGCCCTGAACACTGCATAATCATTTTTTTTTTCATTTATTTGTACTTTACATCTGTGTATAAATACATATAAATACAATAGTAAATGTGCGGAAAGATACAAATCAACAGAGTCACTTGTGTGGAGAACTCACCCAGCGATGAGACTCCATAAAAAACAAAAATTTTGCTTTACTTAGTTAATAACTTAGTTATTCATTAGAGAGTCTCGAGGCCAGCGGCGTTTCAATCGTCTGGGAGGATTATCTGGAAGGGTAGAGGAACTTAGCTGGCGTACTAAAGGATTAGGGTGAGCAGAGAGGGATAGATGGAACTTTTTGTATTTGGTTTTAGCAACTTCGTTTATGTAAGGAACATTGAGGTCTTGATGTAGGGTGAGATTTGATACATAGAAGGGGGCATTGACAATTTTTCTGAGGATTTTGGATTGGAATGACTGGATTCGGCGGGAATTGGAATTTTTGGTTGAACCCCATAGTTCAATAGCGTATGTCCACATAGGTTTGAGTAACACCAGGTAAATCAGTCTTTTATATTGTAGAGATAGTTTAGATCGTCTGCCGAGTAGTAGTGATAATAGTTTAAATCGTCTGTTGAGGTCTTGTCTTTTTAGTCGTGTATGGGGGTTCCAGGTGAGCCGTTTGTCGATGTGTAACCCTAAGTAGCGTACATAGTCAGCAGTTGGAAGAGAAATACCATTAAAATATAGAGGGGGCAATGTAGTTCGTCTTAATGTAAAAGTAGTGTATTGGCATATTGTCTCGTTAATTTTTATTCGCCATTTCTTGCACCAGGTTTCAGTGAGTTTAAATGGCTTCGAAGATTTCTAAATGCGAATACGGGATCGTTATGCGGGAAGAAGATGCATAATAAATTAAATTTATAATAACTGCAAGGGCTTTACACGTAGTGTGATATTTGAGGATAAAGTTAGCGAGGGAGACAGACTGGCTGAGAATAGAAAGTACGCAAAATGATATTGACTGACTGGTGTCGATAACTGTTCTCCTGTAGGGCTGGCTCGCCTCTATATATATGGCATTCTCCCACCCTAGTTTGGCCTAGATAGGGAGTTCTTCGGATCCCATTACAACGCGAAGTCGCACTTCTGGTTGATGGATTTTGGAAATGTGGTAGTTTTGGAACGCGAAGTTTTGATCTCTTTGCGACTTTTCATTTTTCAGATATTCTGTTTACACACACAGACATATTGTAACCCGTTTATGTGATAATTTAAAAAAAAAATCCAAAATCTATTCTGTAAAATTGCATTTCCGATAATTCTGGTAACGCTTCTAATGTGTATTAAATATAAGTAGGTGGTAAAAGCATGTATTATACTGAAGTAATACTTTAGAGGAAAACATAATGCTACTGTTCCCGCAGAATTCCCAAAAAATCATCAAGTATTGATTATTATAAAATAGACCATTCGGTAAAAACATTTCTGAACATTTCATTCACGGGAACCCAAAACATTTATTGTTGGTGAAAACTCAGTTTCTAACATCTGGCATGACCGCAATATTTCTTCTTACCCAGCAATAAGGGGGACATAAAAACGTGCTAGAAAATTGGTTATATTGCTTTATGTAAGTATTAAAAAGAGGGGAGAGCGCGCCTGCGGGAAAAGTAATTCCTTCAATCTTGTATTTTTGTTTTTAATTTATATCTTTAGTTTATTTAATTATTTATTTTTTGTTGTTGTTGCATCGACAACTTAAATGTCTTTATATTGTTCACTTTAATGTTTATTTAAATTCTGTTAAGAAATATACAATTCAAGCTGTGGCTGATTTCAAAACCAACTATATCTACGTAGTTGTTGGTAACACTGGCCACATTTAAGTTGGTAATGCAATACAGTTTATGTTATTCGACAAAATACTCTCTTTAAAAAATATTAATAAAATAACATTATAAAACAAATCATTATAAAAAATATAAAAGAAAAGATCTTTCTTTAGACAATAGAAAAACTAACAATATTCTCAAGTAAATAGAGCAGTTCATTCTTGTTCTCGTTTTTGTTCAAATGTTTATTTTGAAGAAGTAAGTTCTATTTGAAAAGAGAGATACTTTTAAGAAAATTGTGTGGAGTGCATTCTTCTAAAAGTATAATATAGAGCAATGAGGGGGGAGGGTTTACTTGAAATTATCTTCAAATATAGAATGTTCAGTAAAAACGTTTTACTTACCGTTAGAATTTAAGTGATTCTTAGGGCTAAGGAGCTACCTGAACTTGATTACATAGTAGACCCCAATCAAGCCCCAACAGTATGAAGTAGTGGCAAGTTGGATGTCACAATCTCCTCAGAAAAACCCCTAAAATTAATATTAAAGGAAAAAAAAATCCGGTGCGAAACACTCACACTACTTTCTCCAATTACATTTTATAAACTGACAAATTTTCTATAGCACTTGAAATTTACGTAGAGGGGTGATGGCAGAGTCCAGAAGAGAGCGCCAATAACATTGAACAAACAGCAATACTTTTAAAGTATATCAACATTATATGGTGTAGAGCCATACATTACATTGAAATGGTACTTTAGAAGAAAGCTTAACGTTAGTGTTCCCCCAGAAACCCCCTAAGAAATCAATCAATCAAACAATTCAAAATCAAATAAAAATCAACTTTCCTGGGAAAGAATGAATGTTTTAAATAAAAGTGAGTTACTTGTGGCTGTAGATAGTGCTCAAAAGTTTAAAGAAAATCGTTGGAGCCTTCGTCGTGAAAATTGCCAAAAATTGAAAAAGAAAAAACATTCAGTAATGACCTCCACTTTTTGGTTGATGGATTTTCCGGAAACATTTGTGTCCGATGTAGTATCTGAACGGAATACCAACTTTGAGATTCTTATGATGTTTCCGTTTATGAGATATTTTGCGGAAAGAACACTGTACAGCCACTCAAAATATGTATTTCCGGTGAAAACTCAATTTCGAAAATTTGATATGATATGGAATACTTTCTCTTAAGAGAAAGTAAAAATCTCATACAACTTTCTCTTACTTAAAATGCTAAAATTGTCGGTGATCAATTTTCTTCAAACTTGCAATTTTTGATAAACGTTTAGTTGGCCTTGACATTACATATGGTAGGGAACCGTATATATAGGCTTAAACAGCTATCTGAATCCTGTAGACTACCAGGCAGTGGCTCTATCAATCTCGACATCAATTAATGCTAGTTTAGAATTAATTAGGGTCACAATGTTCCAGAACGTTACCCAAAATATTTTTTACTTTCTCTTACTCGTGATGACAAGATGTATACCTTGCGATCGAGTCAAATTTTAGAAATACTTTTCACCGGAAATACCTTTCTTTGAGCTTCATTGAGTACAAAAAAAAGCTTTTACCGAATGGTATACATATATATATAACTAAAAATCGCAGGAAGCTGAAACTTGACATTTGCACTAGATATTACCAACGCGCAGACACGAAGGTTTCACACAAAATCCTGAATATCAGAAGATTTTTCTTGTTGGCCGTTAGTTGTAATATGAAAACAATAATTAGTTGGCTTCTCGACCAATTGATGGTAAAAAAAACAAAACCAAAAAGTAAATTTTGTAATTGTTTTTTATTATGACAGTTCGACGTTTCGACAAACTTTGTTTGTCTTCTTCAGGAACAATACAAAACAAAATTAAAGAAAAAACAAAATTATAACATGAAACACAAACAAAAAACCAAATACATAGGTGAGATTACAGTAGTAATGCTAAGTCTGTAATGAAAGGGTGTATGTTGTAATGCAGAAGGCCAGGAGAAGGGGGGGACCGAAGCCAAATAGGTTGCATTCCACATTGGAATATTATATATATATATAATAATAATAATAAGAATAAATAAATAAAAAATAAATAAATAAATAAATAAATAAAATAACTAAAAAAAGCAATTTTTCTATCCCCTCTCCATACATTACTTTCTCCACACATAACGGTACTTACATAACGGTCCCCCCCTTCTCCTGGCCTTCTGCATTACAACATACACCCTTTCATTACAGACTTAGCATTACTACTGTAATCTCACCTATGTATTTGGTTTTTTGTTTGTGTTTCATGTTATAATTTTGTTTTGTATTGTTCCTGAAGAAGACAAACAAAGTTTGTCGAAACGTCGAACTGTCATAATAAAAAACAAAATTACAAAATTTACTTTTTGGTTTTGTTTTTTTTACCATCAATTGGTCGAGAAGCCAACTAATTATTGTTTTCAAAATCCATGAACCAGAAACTCGACTTTATTGAATTTTTTCTTTACGGCCCAACGTTTTTTCTAAATTTCGTACACTATCTAACGTAAATACCTATCTTCCGTGTACTATGTATTACATAAATACCTATCATTTTCATTTGAAGCATTTCTGGGGAGGAATAGGTAGCATTCCACATTGGAAGAAAATTGGTTACAGAATAGAAAGTGCAATTTTACAGAATAGGTTTTGAGATTTTCGAATTTTCTTGAAAAACGACTTTAAACTTGGAATGCTTACTGTTGTCAATACTGTTTTGATAATAGTGTCTTAGATAAATATTATGTTGTATACGATTGCAAAGTGGATGCAATTGAATTTACCTGCCTGATTCTACTTATTAAGCAATCGCTGTCGGTTAGAGTGGTACAATTTCCAGAGCTCGACATTAGCTGGAAGGCACAGGGCTGGTAGTGAGGAAGACAGAGAGAGTTGTTCCCCAAACATACACAACTATTACAAGGCAACACTAGAACGCCAGCAGCCTGGCCACAGCCTAACTAGTACAGCTCACTACGTTTTAGAGCTAATTGATTTCATGTCAGACACAAAAGCCCAACCATTCTAAGTGCTCCTATTGTTTCATCTGTTCAGCGCTTGAATTTGTAGAAACAGTAGATTCACTAGCTCTTTTCAATGAGGTGTGAATATAATGTGTACAGAGATTTCGAATTTGGACGTGTTCCAGTTGAGAAAAGTTTTAGAATGAATGATTAGAGTTTTACGTCTCTACAGTTTTATTTACTTCCTCTTACTCCCCACATAGTGACGAACTATTGCGATTCTATCAAATTTTCGAACTTGAGTTTTCCCCGGAAATACATGTTTTGGATACTCAATAAGTAAGAAGAAAATTTTTGTTATCGAATTTTCTGTATGTGTGTTAACAAAATATCTCAGAAACGTCACAGGAAGCTAAAACTTGGCATTTCGTTTAGATACTACCAACTAACTTGTTTTTAAAATATATTCTCGGGAAAATAGAGTTTTGAGGGGTGTTCCAGAGGAAACACTAGCGTTTAGCTTTCCTTTAAAGTGCCAATCTCTGGCTTTACCGCCATATTGTGGAAGAAAATCTGTTAACCGAAAGTGCGATTTTGCAGAATAGGTTTTTGAGTTTTATTTGTAGTTTTCTCGAGAAAATACAACGATTTTCTTTAAAGTTGAAATGCTCACAGATAAAATTGCCGAGCAGATGAAAACGTATACTTTTGTTTGAAACATTTTTCCAAAAATATCGAATTTAGAGGGAGGACTAAATATTGGGTTGCCAGTCGGCGAATGGCCGAAGTTGCCAATGACGGCTCATATTGGGGGGGGGACTAGTTTTTTGTGTGTAATAATCTAGAATGTTAAAAACGGTAACTTAAATTAAAAAATAAATTGTTAAATGAGAACATTGCCGGTTATTTTTTTTTAAACTGTTCTGATGTTTATTAGGTAATTTGAAGGTATTGGGAACTACAGGTGATTTGAAGGTACAGGGGAGATCTCAAAAAAAGAAGAAAAAAAACAACAAAAACAGAATAAATGTAGCAAAAAGTATTATGGTTAATATTTTCTTGTCGTCATATCTGTCAGCGTGTTCTGCACGTCCTGGGACTGGACCTGTACAGCATCCACACAGACAGACCAGTGCGGCAAGATGTGTGATACAACGCAGTAAAGTCTAGGCGCACAATAAGGCCAGTATATCTGCAGTGGTGGAGCAGATAAGTGGGCTATACCCGGAGGGTTGCGCAATGTCCTAACGGTTCCCGTAGGACGTCCCCTCGATCCTCTCCGTTCCGACTCACTCACTCTCTCTTGCTCCGCCCTAAGTCCTTCAGTATTACATTTACTGTCCTGAAACTCAAACACACACACATATATATATATAGAGAGAGAGAGAACAGACCCACAGGGGTATACTGGCCCATACTAACTAGTTACCTTCTCTCCCAGAACGCCCTTATCACTTCCGTTAAGTGTCCCACATCCGGAAACTACACACACCCTCTCTTCCTAGTGAGTTTTCACACTCACTAACTCTTTATCCACCATTGCAAAACCCATCATCATCCAATTCTCTCCTACTTTTGTTACTTAACCGCTCCCTAGTATACTCACTCCCATTGTCATCATCGGCCCACTTGTACACACAGTTCAGCTGCCCTTTCCATTTTACCACGGATACAATTCCCACACTATGATCCTAATAAAAAAAGTGATGACCACCAAAATGACCTTTACTATTTCCGCACGCACACACTCACTGAGAATGCTGTTTCATTAAAAAGAAAGACATACAGAACAGAATATAAGTGCAGTAATTTCTCAAACTTATTTTTTTTACTTTCATTTAGTGGCTAAAATAATAAAATATTACCATAAAATATTATTGTGTCAAATTTCCGAAATTTTACTTTCACCAGAAACAGATGTTTTGAGGGCCTCAAAAAAAAAAGTGCCAACAAACATGTGAGCTGTTGAACGAAATGTCTCAAGCACAAACAAAAAAGAAATTGCAGGTAGCTGGAACTTAATACTCATTTGCCCCTGTCGGATTCGACACTATGGTACTGAATAAACTGCGTCAACATAAAATAGCGATTTAACTGAATAGTGTATTTCAGTTTTTCATGGTTTTCTCGAAAATGGATCCAATGATTTTCTTTAAATTTCCCTTATTCACTGTGAAGTTTGACCTCCTTCTCTAGAAACTTCTTTAAAGGAAAATCTAATTTTCTGAGGATTCTTTGGGAACTGCAAAAATAAGCTTTCGTGGAGGGGGAAGCCACTTCAGTGCAACGTACGGTTGTTTGATCGGCGATCGGCTAACCGGAAGTGCAAATTTACAGAACAGATTACAGAATTTTGGTTTTCTTGGAAAATGCTAGATCGATATTCTTTATACTTGGAATGCGAACTGCTTAACTATATAAGTGTTACCCGAGATATTTCAGTCGGTATAAAAAGTTTTTATTATTATTAAGGCTCGTCAACACTGAGGTCACTTGGTCATTGAGGTCATTGAGGAGTTTGTGCAAATGCATGATAACGCTCGTCCACATACAGCCCATATAGTGCGGCCTTTCTTAATAACCATAATATTGATTTCTAAACTGGCCTGCCAGTTCCCCTGACTTAAATCCCATACAGCATCTGTGGGATATGCTTGGAAGACGGATAAGAGATCGGAGAGCCCTTCCTGGGACGCTTCAGGAGCTAGAAAGCCACTTCGGATGGGCTCTAGTCTCACAATACGAAATTTCCCGCTTGGTTAAGAGCATGCCGAACGCCTAGAAGCTGTGATAAGGGCAAGAGGAAGTATTACTTGATATTAGCACCATCCCACTAAAAAAAAAAAATGTAAAATTGAAATAAAAAATAAAAAAACAGGTAAATAAAATTTCCCAGGTTCACCTTTTTTTAATTACTTATTTTAAATATCCTAAATAATCCTATTTATGTTTTAATTGAAAATCAATTTAATTGAAAACCCATAAAAGCTTATGAACGATAAGAATTATTACAAAATTGAAAACTATACATAGGCATAGTAAATTTTTCAAGTGGCCGGAATTTTTTGCCGGTGAGTGAAATGGAACTTTAGAGGAGCATGATGGTTCGCCCTTACCCACAAAAAAATCAATTTTAGAGGAGCATGATGGTTCGCCCTTACCCCAAAAAAATCAATTTTTCCGGAAAAGTAGTTGAGATAAAAGTGACAGGTGCGTGTGTGTGTAGGTAGCGCACAGGGTTTGAAGAAAATCGTTGGAACCGTTTTCGAGAAAATCATGAAAAACTGAAAGAAACTTACAATAAAGTCACACTTTCCTTGGTTGAGTTTGCCCAAAACCTTCGTGTCAGAAACAGTGCTGTTACCCAAACCAAATACCAAGTTTGAGCTTCCTGCGACTTTTCGTTTTTCAGATATATTGTTAAAACACACACATATACACACGCACACACACAGACCATTCGCTAAAAACATTTTTTCGAATTCAGGGGACCCCGAAACATGTTATTTCTGCGAAAACGCATTTTTGAAAATTTGATCTGAATGTAATCAGATCTATTTGATCTGAATAGTGCAGTAAAATAGTCACTATTCTGAAACACTCATGCAATTATCTCTTATTGCAGTAATTGAATATTAAGTAATTGCTAATTACCAGAGATGACCCCTAAAGTCTTCCTTATTCCTGTAACTACGATACAGATCGCTAGAGACATTCTAATAACAATTTTCCAGAGAAAAAGGTGTCAAACAAAAAAGTGATAGGCTTATGTGTCTATAGTTAATGCATATAGCATTCCAAATTTATACAAGACCGTTCAAGATTTTATTGAAAATCTAATCTATATTTATAGAGGCACCTATTTTATAAAATCGCACTTTCTGTTGAAAGATTTTCTTAAAATTTGGAGTTATACAAAATCATTTAATGAAAGTTCATGTTATCTAGCCTATCAAATCTTATATTGTATTAAACATGGGCTGTTAGATAATAACTCAAGTTGCAATCACCTAAAAACCTGCAAAGTGATAGTCTTCCTGTGTGTTTTCAGCACTTCGGTTGAAGATTTTAGCCGGAAAGATCGTGTTTGATGGAATGTGGTAACTACAGTGGTATCATCATTTTGTTTTCAAATATTTCGTTCACAACACGTTCAACACACAAACACTTTTTTCAACTTTTTCTACTTCAGAGGCCATCAAAGCATGTATTTCCTTTGAAATAGGAAGTAAAAACTAACTATCCTCATTACCATGAAGCATTATGTGATTGGTTAAAAATCTCATTTTAACTATTAATAACTCCCACATTTTGAAAAAATGATACACTAATACCTATTGCAGTAATAGTAATAGCAATATAATAGTAATACAGTAAGATAAACAACAAAACAAAAAACAAACACAAATCTCGTGATGTTTTCATCACGTGATCTGATCATTATTTCACGTAATGACTACCTCAATCATACTGCCAAGTCGTTCTATCCAACCACTCAGTCATGTTTATTATAGTCCCCAGTCAGTAGGGCAAGTCAAAGGTGTGGGGATGTTTCTTTTCTCTCTCTCTTCTTTTTCATTCCCCTTTCATAATAATCAATAAGTTCATTATGAAAAACCATGATTGAAAAAATACTGGCGCTGGGAAACTAGTCTAGGTATTAAAACAATTCTTAAACGATCACTTTCTATAGATTAATCAATCTTGCCAATCTCTCTTTCGATATATTAATAAATTTTGCCAATCGATAATCATCATTCATTAACATTGGTCCTGCGGCAAAAAACTACGAGATTTATAATTGAGTTTTTGTTTAAAATCTTGTTGATACAACCACACATTTCAAGTCTAAAGAAAATCTGGTATGAAAGACTTCCAAAGTGTTTTTGCAAAAGTCACATTGTAATTGGCCAATATGAAGATATAGATTTTTTTTTTTTTTTTAATTTTTAGGAAGGGAGAGCTACAATGATATGCTTTGCTCTAAAGGAGTGCTTTGCAGCAGCTATGCCTGTAAGTGGTACCATTTAGGAATGACAAATTAAAAAAGGACCGATGATTGCAACTTCCTATTAGTAGACAAAAAATATAAAAAGGCTGTGTTCACAAAAACAAGCTCAAGTATTTCTTTAAAATTACCACTTTTACAATGTTTAGCTGGGCTGGCCATAACAAGTAACCGCCATGGTGGTGGGGACTTTACTTGTAAAATTTAAACTCCACTGCACAGTCAGTCAATCAAGTTTTAAACTCCACTGTTATATGGAGCGTTCTATGTTAAAACCGAGAAAGCATGTGCAAATTTAAACTGAAACTAACTGACAGAACTTCAACAGCGCTCTAAACATCACTGATTTCACAAAAATATTCCAAATGAATATTACAAATTACTAGAATGGAAAGTACAGCATAACTACATTCTTACAAATCGATGCCCATTATTGTTGTCTTACAAACAAACATTGAAGAACATTGAGTCCTAAATAAAAAAAAAATCTGGTATGAAACACTCACACGACTTTCTCTTACTCCATTTAATACAATGATACAGAAAATGAGAATTTTTATATAAAATCAAATTTTACATATTTACGCTCACATAAATATAGAGGTAGTAAGGGTTAATTACCAACCTACTAATCTTGAAAGGTAGACAAGTGATGATTACATTATGGCCCATTAGAGCGCTCAAAAACCACTGAAACAACTAAATATAAAATTTGAAATTGCGCCACAAACATATCTAAAATAATCAAAAATAATTTTTTTGTAAACATTTTTCAAATAACAGAGCGATTGGGAAAATAGCGTCCCAAGTTTAAAGGAAATCGTTACAGTCATTTTCGAGAAAGTTCCGAAAAATATCAAAAACCTCTGTGTAAAATCGCACTTCCTGTAACAGATTTTCTTTATTTGGAATTCTTTCAGTACTTCTAAAAATATGTAGGTGGTAAAACATATACTATACTGAAAAGGTACTTACGAAGCAAGCCTAGTGCCACGGTTCCACCAAAACCCCCTAAAAACACAATTCTCCCGGTTTCAAATAAAAGTGATAAGTTATATATATATATATATATAGTAGATGGTATACGAGGTTTAAAGAAAATCTTAGGAATTGCCTCCAATCTAAGCATTCACACTGATCTTAAAATTCCTTTTGTCCACCAGCTAAAAACATCCCGTTATAAAAATTTCCATGATTCCACATCTGCCCATCCTTAACCCTCTTATCTACAGGCTGTTCTCTCCCACCATCCCTGAAACAACTCCCGGAAGATTAAAACGCCGCTGGTCTCGGGACTTCCTCAATAATTGAGCCTTCACTTCGGAAAATAAATTAAAATTACAAGGGAGAACCTCCACTGGGAGGAATATCCCATCATAAGTTTCCAGGCATGTTATTCTTTGCTATATCCAATAGATTCGCTTGTGATTCGACGTATTGTTGTGAATATCACGAAAGCGAAAAAAAAAAATCAAATCAAATCGCACTTCTGGTTGATGGATTTTGCCCGAAATCTTCTTGCCTGATGCCTAAATGGTAGTGCCTAAATGGAATATCAAGTTTGAGCTTGCTGCAACTTTTAGTTTTTGAGATATTGTATTAAAACACACACCACATATATATATATACATATCTTCGCTTTTTCATATTCATTATTTTTGAACATTTTTTCGTATTCAAAGGACTCCAAAACATTTATTTTCTTGAAAATTCAATTTCCAAAATCTTGCACAATAGCAATACTTCCGCAATTAGAGAAATTAAAAAAAAATTGTCATCAATCATATCTTTTAAGGAAACTTAAGGAAGGCAAATAGAACTTTACTTGCTGGTTCAACATACCAACGTACCTTTCCACCAAGTTGAATGGCATATTCTAAATCTTTAGGATGAACTCGTGTTTAGTGTTTATGCTTCTTCTTATTTCGGAAGCGTGCTTCTTCGAGATTTTTGATTGTTTCAACTACTGTCAAATAATGAGAAAAGTCTATTACAGACATAAGAAATTATTAAATCGATTTATATCATTTTTAATAAGAAGACGAAAAAGGAAGTAGAGAAAAGTTTATTATCAACCTAACACCTACCTTTGTGAAAAAAAAAGCCCTTTGTACTATACCCCGCACTACTACTCAAACCACCAACCAAAACCTTGCCTTATTAATTGATAATCATAAAAAGTAATTAAAAAACCTTATTGACTGCATTTTTTGCTCCAATTTTTTTTTTTTTTTACATAAGGAGAAAGAAAAGTTCAGCAAAGGAAGAGTTCAATGTCTGTTAAGGGTGAATGACCTTCTTTAACTGTAACATTATAGGACCGGTTTATCTTATAGATTATATGGCCACACTTCGTCTTTCAGTTTTGATTAGTCATAGTATAAATATTTATATATACATCTTATAGTAATATATTTGTAATATTCAAATTAATCCATTAACAGACATCCCATGGCAATGTTAACTTTCTCTTATAAGTAGAAGAATTGCAACCGTGTCCAATTTTTTTTGAATTGAGTTTTTACAATATATCTCGTAAGACGATAAATCGCTGGAAGCTATAACTTGATATTCCGAACAGGTATCAGCATCGTATCCGTTACGAAAGTTACGGTCAAAAACATCAACCCAAAAGGTGCCTTTTATTTCAAACATTTTTTCATTAGAAACATGTTTCTATGAAAATCGATTTTTGGAGGGTACTTGGATGGACAAATGGTGCAACGTTAAAACTTCCCTCTGAAATGCCGCCGTTCTTTACAAAATACTAATTTATTACACTGACTCTTGCTTTGGATTGATATAAAAAATAAAATTGAGTTGATAATTTTTTAATTTTTCTCATCTTCTAGTACTTGTTTTTTTTTTTAACACACACACTGAAGTAGGATTTATGACCTAAACACTAACAATGACAATCCCCTACCATCGTTTTATATATATATATATAATGAATGCTATGACTAAGTATTTGGTCAAAATTCAAGTTTGAATAAAGTTGTCAATTAGAAATTGTAATTTCACATGGATAGCCTGCTTAACTTTGTGGTCATCGCCCAGTTGCAGGCGTTTGCCCATCATCAGCGTGTCTTGAAAACGGTGCGATAACATACTTGCACTCCAACTCTAAAGTATGTAAGCTGATTTTGCTGTGTGCGTGAGTTATCGCACTCATGACACCCTGATAGTGGGCGAACGCCCTTAGCTGGTCGATGATATACTATCTATATTAAATACATCAACCAAAATTGTAAGTCAGTACAGGGTATTGAACTCTTTACCACACAAAACATCCTAGCTTTGGGGGTCCACGCCTCTCACCAATCAGCTACCATGGCGCTATGTGATTGAGTTTATATGGTGAATTTAGAGTGAAGTACATACACCAAATAGTACATTTTAGATCCTATGTTACTTTTTATTAATTCTGACCGGTTTTAAATTTTCCTCCTACATCGTCAGAGGAAAAGTACTTGAAGTTCGTAAAGCGAGTTCGACATCAAGGCAGTTAGTCGAGAAACAAGGACTTCCTGAATGGAAAACCTAAACTAAAAAAGAAGAAGAGATGATAGCTATACATCACAGTGCAATAAATAAAAGAGAAAACCTAAAAAGTAAATTAAGAAAAGCAGATAGGGAAGAAAGTGAAACAACACTTGTTGAGTAAAAGTTCCCAATTTAAGGAATCCAACTAGATTCTTCTATTATTAAGGCTTCCTATAAAGAGAAAAAACTTTTAACGTATTAGTTTTCCCATCATGATGTATATACAGGAGCGTGAGTTTCTTGAATTTTCTTCTTTTTGTTTTCCCTCTTCTTGTTTTATGGTGTAGTATGTTCCTGTCTTTAAGAGGAGAACGGAATTTTTAGCCTCTTATGATCTTGAAGAGTTAGTTAAAACAGATTGTTATTACATGTAGGTCTACACAAGCTCCAAAACAGCTGTTTTTAGAGTAGAATAGCGCCGGTAGTAAAACAGAAGCAAGGGAAACCAGCGCTCTCTGGGGACCGGAAAGTGGCAAAGTTTAGTTCTTGCTAGGTTGTCAAGTGGCAGAGGGAGAGAGAGTGGGGTGTTGGTAAGAGAGAGGTGGATGGTATGAAAACTTTCAAGTCTCACAAAGTTCCCAGTTCTCCAAGCACTAACCTGTTTGGAAGGTAGAAGGTCTCCAGTACTTTGATTCCCCTTTTTTGTAAAGAAAAAACCTTTCGATCTTCTATAAAAACGGGAAATATGAAACCCGTTTATACAGCAATAATTTCCTTTATTCATTTTCTTTAATTATTGTCATTATTAATAGTTACAGAATGAAAAAAATATATATACATTTATCTCAAACAACTTACTTACGTCACTGCCTCCCGCTTTATGATGTAGCAAATTAAATGTTCCAATTGTCCCGCCACTAACTGCAAAAAAATCATTAATTTTGTTTTAATTAAAATGTTTTATTCCAAATATAAATGATGGTAATTAATTATAAGAGAAAACTTTTCTTAATAATACATCAAGCATAAAATCATTTTATCAGTGAATAATTAATTGTATGCACTAGCGCGCTCTTCATTATTCTACTAAAACTAATAATGTAACGTTGTAAGTAGGAGTAACGTCATTAATTCCTTATTAACAAGTGTAAGTTTAGTGGCGGGATGTTCGCTAATAAAAAAAAAAATACTGATGTGGAACTCATACGAATTTCTCTTACTCTTATTAATACAAATGAGTCAAGACATTTTCTTTAGAATAAAACTAACCGACAGATTTCAATTTTTTTAGAAAAATGTTACAAATAAAAGTGATACCTAGCCATCTATCCAGCAAACACTCCAATTTTAAAGCAAATCGTAACCGTTATCGAGGACATTCGAAAAAAGTCAAAAACCTACTCTGTAAAATCGCATTGTGAGTAAACCGACTTTCTTCAAATTTTAAATTCTATCATTGCTGTATCAATGTGTTTTAATATTATATACCTGGTAAAACCATATATTATGCTGTAGGAATATTTTAGAGGGTAGCATAATGCTACTGTTCCCCCAAAATCTCCAAAAAATCAATTTTCCTGAGAAAGTGGTAAGTATTTATGTGTTTAATTAGCATACGAAGTTTAAAGAAAATCGTTGAAGCCGTTTTCGAAAAAATCACGAAAAGCTAAATAAAATCTCTCAGTAAAATCGCAATTCCGCTGATGGATTTTGCCCGAAATCTTCGTGTCTGATGCAGTGATAGTGCCTAAACATAATATCAAGTACCTGCTTCCGACGACTTTTCGTTTTCGAGATATTCTGTTAAAACACACACATTCGCGAAATATATTTTGTTACCTGTTCAGGGCCCCCAGAACTGTATTTCCGGAGTAAACATAATTCCAAAAATTTGGTAGGATCGCAACACATCCTCCTCTTACTGGGAGTGAGAGAAAGTATTTTAATAACTAATCGATAAAATTATATAATTGATAAAAAATATCTGTGCAGTTAATCCAAGTTTAAAGAAAATTGTCTAAACAAAATTCCTAAAACTCAGAAAGCTATTCCGCACTTCCGTTTCTCTTAAAATATGGAATTTTAGCAATCATTTAACGGAACTGTCAGATTAAATAGGTGGCAGACACGTGAATTTCCTAAAATAGCCTTTAAAGGGAAACTTAATTTTACAGTTTTTTTATAGAGAATTCTAAAGAACAATTTTCTCGGAAAAAGTTTCTCAAATAAAACTGTTAGAAATGTATGTGTATAATTTGAAAACAAAATCGTTAATGCCGCTTTCGAAAAAATCGACAGCAGGGCCTAAAAGAGCATGATAATAGTGGAGCAGATTCCGTGCAGAAATGGAGGAAACTTTCTTTAATGGAATCTGCCTTGGTATCAATCCCATTTTGAACAGAGCGGAAACTATTGACTTTCTTCCACTAACAGAATGTGTTAATGTTGAATGACTAGTCATCCACTTTTATGTTGGACCATAAGCGCCAGTTATTCATGGCAGATTTCAACAACTATTCTGTATTAGATGGATCTGCAGGGAGTCTGCTTAGTTAAAATCCTGAGAGTTGCTAGGACAATTTTTTCTTGTAAGGTAGCTGCTATATGGATCTAAGTTCTGGCCAGTAATTCCCATTGTTTGCTTACTGTTGATGGATTTCAATTTCTAACTTCCACGTGGGTAACAACAGTCAGTGAATCACGAAAGTCCAGCAGCAGATCGACAAGGAGGAGATACTTAATCCAGTGAGGCTCCTTTTATTTAGCCAAAAAAAATCCCAGGGAGCCCGAAATGTTCCAGGTATTTAAGGCAGCAGCAATTCTTTGTCAATTTTGCCAGGTGTCTTTTTTCTTGGCCTTAGTTTACACACTATACAGCCATTTACGTTAGTAAGAAAGTTACATGAGACATATGTATTTTTTTTATGTAAAAGTCTCAGGGAACTTGTGTTGCTGTAATTCAGGAAAAGATCAGAAGCCTGGATGTTTATCAGGTAATGGAGGAGGATATACTTTTTCAGGGCACGAAATTTGTAAAACAAATTAGACATGGAATGGGGATTTTAGACAGAGTGTTTCTTGAAGTAGGCATCAATAGTAGAGGCACAAAAATCTTTAAAGTCCCAAGGGGCCATATCTCCCTAACCCAGAAATAAAATCCACTATAATCACAGCCTAAGTAATAAATAGCTGTAAATTTAACGATCTAGATAATGACAGTAATTTAGTTGGGAAGAACAAAAGGAAGTGTAGAATGTTTCCAGTGGGGCAATGATCAGGGTGGACGATGGTACCCAGTTAAAGAGAAATACGGCTCAGAAGTTGTAGAGAAACGAAAGAAATAGAGATAGTTTTTAAGATGAAACAAAAGGTTTCTTGCAGGGCTAGTATTGTTGAAGAAGAAGTAAGAAACATGCTCCTGTTCACAGAGCTTATTCTGGGAGCTTCGACAGCAAACTCTGCACTTATTACGAAAGAAATAATACATAAGAAAAAAGTGGGAAGTTAGGTTAGGTGGGAAATTTATAGAACAAGGGAAATGTGTAAAGCAAGCGGCCGAATAGAAAAGGGAAGACAGCAAAAGAAAAAGGAACTATGGGGTCTACAAATCTCCTCCATCCCAAGACTAGGGGAAAGTTGTAGAACTCACAACCATAGTGTCTCAGGAGCTCTTCTTCCTTCCCGCTGGAGACCTTTATTCACTAAACTGTTAGTGAACCAATTTATGTCAGAAGTAATAAAATAAGAAGTGGTTAGTACAAATTATTTACCTTTATTGTTCAGTATTTTATATACATCTCTTTTATTGTTAAATCCTTTGTTTTTTACAGCAAGCAATGTTATAAAACAAAAATCCTTTTTAAGTTATATACTATTGGAGTTCTGATGCAGAGGAACACTTCGAACAAACTCCCGAGCACACAAGGCAGGGGCAGACGGATTTCAGGATTCTATCCATAAAAAATCGCAATGAAATCACTCAAAGTAATTTATCACTGGTGGAATTAGGAACTGGAGAAGCAGTTGTGGAACTCAGGCTGAGAGATTTGTAAAAATTACAAGAAAGGAGAATTTGAAGTATCTTCTCTCCCTGAATAGGATACAACTGAGTGGACACTCTTGGCTAGCCGGCCATTTACACCAAATAGTCAGGTCGTCTAGTCTTTGTGTCAGAATTGAGACGAGGGAGTTAGGGAAACGGTGTATCACTACCCAGATCAGTGTTCCCGTTTACGGTGTATCACTACCCGTTTCGCCATTATAGGTTCAGCATATTTAGGAGGGTAACACTCGCAAGGGAATTTTTGGGGGAGTTGAAGATTAGCTTAAGGTATGTCTCAGATCGGTAGGCTGCCGGGGGTAGGCTTCTTAGAAGTATTTTGTGGGAGAGGGAGATAAGATTCATATTGGCTTAGGTACGCGTCATCGCAAACCCAATATTAATAATAATCATTTACAATTGTCAAAAATATGATGATAAAATACTTCTACATTACTTTGTACTATTCAAAGTTCTGCTAAAATGCCTATTTTTACTATATGTTTAACTACATTTAACTTCCACCAGGTGATGGAACCAAACACTGTACAGATATAGCGTAGTGGAAACCGATATTTCACGACCCCTGGAAATCACTTAAAATCAATTTCTAATTGAAATAATAGGAATATAAATACACAAATGCGAAGTATGAAGAATCGCAAAAAATAAAAAGACAAAAACTTCAGTCAAATCGCATTTTTGCGGTTGATGGATTTAGACCGGGAGTCCCTCCGATCCCATGATGGCACGTACGTACCTAAATGGAATATCATGTTTGAGCGTTCTGCGATTTTTCTTTGAGTTTTCACCGGAAATACATACTCTGAAGTGCCCAAGTAAAAGTAGTTTTAAAAATAGTTCACAATAACGATGACATAATAACGTTCATAATAACGATGACTGATAAATTCATCAGTATTTCCGCCATTATATGTTGCAAAAATGGCTATAACGATTCTCTTTAAGCTTAAAATTTTGAGTTCTAGGGAGTCCTATTAATAGAAGTCATTCCTCCCCTGAAAGATTTTAGAAGAATTCTGGGGAGTCCTTCAGTCTACCTTCCGTCATTTCCTCCAGGAAGGTATTCAGTCTACCTTCTAAGTATAAGTAATTTTCCCCAGGGACATTTTAGGAGAGTTCTGCAGAGTCCTTCAGTTTACATTCCAAATAGAAGTCATTTCCCCCAGGAAGGTTTTTTCCCTCAACTAATATTGAAGGAACTAAACATTTGAGTGGATTTTCATGGGGCTGGACAAAGAGAATTGAAGAAGGAAAAGTTCACTTGTAATCACTGTTATATAAATCGAGAATGCGAATAATGCAAGGACGTTACAGAACTGATATAGAAAAACAATAGAAATGACAACACTGAACTGGTAGATGTTTGCTTGTCTAGGCTCTGTTGAAAATTTCTTGATGGCTATCGAAGACTGTTATAGACTTTTCTAAGACTCTTGATAACTATAATCTTTCAAGCTTCTACTACCATTACGTCTTCGGGTTGAGTCCGAGAGATTTGTTATAAACCGACGTTTCACCTTAGAGGGTAGAATCGCCTCTAAGGCAGACCAAAAGGTGAGTCACCACTCACCTTAAAGAACAATCTCTATCAAAGTAACCACAAACAAAAAGTCTGCGGGACATTGTCAACAACTGGGCCCGCAATAAATTTTGAGAACACTGAAGTCCTTGCCCAAATAAACAATTATTACGAACGCATTTGAAACGGAAAAAGAGAAAAACTGTTTAAAAAGGGGCGATGAACACCGTCTAAGCAGCATGGCTGCCCCTGCTCAGTTAAAGGAGAGAAAAAGAAAAAAATAACGGTTTTTCAGAGCAAAACCAGTCTCCAAATTTAATATCGAGGCAATCGGAGGGAACAGCTAATCATATGCATATAAGAGAATATTAAGCTCCGCCCACTACAAACAGTCATTTACAAAACGGCAGGGAACCTAGGCTGCTCTACACTACAACCAACTCTGTTTATTGCCAGTGTTGATTCTGCATTAAAGACGAAACTACCCTAAAGAAGCCTAAGGTGATGAGCTTGAATAGTTGTGATGAAACGGTGCATTACACCTCAAATAACGCGTTGAGGGAATAGCAATGGGCGGACTGTCATAGGAAAGGTTTTTGCTGCATGCAATCCATTACAAATTTGATAGAAAACTTATAAATTAAAACTAACTAACTGATACAGTAAGAGAAAATCATGTAAATGTTTAATTTTGTTTTTCTAAAAAATAATTAAATTCAACAAATTAATATTCATAAAATTATTTATTTATAATTTATTATTATTATCGGAAACGGGTGCCCAAAGGCGCGGGACCTAAGCCTATATGGCTCTTATCCCCCCCGGTACCCCCCGTAACCCCTTAATTAGTCTCCCCCGGTAACTTGCCGGTTAATCTACAATATCTCAAGATATCACTATACTCCAACTCGCCCAGACAATCCTGCGAGAGTGGTGTCCTCCCAAATATACGAAACCTAGTTCCAGCGAAACGGGGACACTGACATAAGTAGTGATACACCGTTTCCCTAACTCCGTCATCACAGTTCTGACAAATGGGACTCCGCGTCTTTCCTATGTTAAACAAGTGACTGGACACCCAAGTGTGTCCAGTCACTATTCCTACCAAGGTCCTCAAACCCGTCCTACTAAGAAACAGGAAATACTCCGAAATTCTCTGCTTTCCTGCCTTTATAAATCTTTTAGCTTGGAGGCACCCCTGCGTGTCCCCCCAGCCTTTCTCCAAAGCACTCGGCTATTTATAATTTACTCGTAATCTTTTTTAAACTAAACAAAAAAAAATTAATTAAATTAATAAAATGAAAGGTTTTAGAGAATTTGTTGTAGAGACAAATTTAATTAAAAATTTGTTGGAAATTTATTTACAAATTTTTATTTAATTACAAGCAATGTCATATTGTAAAGCTTATATGTTGTACAAATGAAATGGACCTCTTAATTTTTATTTATCATTGTTTTAAAATTGTTAGAATTTTTATCTTTAATTTTTATTTTAATTAATATTTTATTGTACTTACTGCAAATATTATATTTTTATTAAACCCCACAAAAAAACTATCTAGTGATAAACACTTAACCATTTTTCTTAGTAATAAAGCCAACAGCCAGCAAATTCGCCAAAGAAAAGTTGGACTCAACAGTTCCATTAGCAACCACATCAAGGTACAACTACCATGCTCCAAGAGTACGTCAACTACCCCTTCTGTCACACCAACAATAGTATATTGAATAATGGGCTTTAATCATTACAATTAATTTTTCACCTAGAAGCTGTCTCTAACTCTAAAAGAAATCGAACATAAGCTGACCATCCGAAGAAGACCACTTACCAATTCAACTTTGAAAGTACGGTCCGTCACCAACCTTACTTTAAGGAGCTAGAGTACAATTCAACTTTGAAGATATAGTCGGTTACCATAGCAACTTCAACTATGAAAGGTCATGAATTGTTTGAAAAGGTGACATAGGGAAAATGGATAAACCACAAGCAAAAAAAAAAAAAATAATGCTGGAATGATCCTGTACCCCAGTGAGTGAAGGGACAAATGTCTGCTTTGTATACAAGAAGATATCGTCCTTTTAAGTCAATGTTCTCCCTTGTCAAGATCAAGCTAAATGGACGACGCTAAATATCTACTTTAAAACCATCCCAATTGTATTAGTAGGTAAAATAAGTAAAAATCAGTGGCATGGGCGTTAATAAATTAAAACCATAAAAACGTTACAAGAAAAAGTAATTATAGTTTTATACTGTACGGTATGCGGGTAAAATTTTAGGATCACTAGAGCCGTTGATGATACTTAAGCGAAATATAAATTTTATGATTTCTTAAAATTGTGATTGTGCTGTTTAAATGAAAGAGACAGTTTGCTAAAAATACTTTTCTTACTAAAAAAAGCCAGAAAAACTAGTGCGCGCTTAGTTTAGATAGGAATTAGTTGTCTATTATCCAACCGTTCCACTTTTTTTTATTAACAGAGAAGATAACTGTGGGAATAGGTTTTAGAAATCTGTACTGTGAAAAGTGGCTCCCTAGAGTGTGCGAGGGCGTCACAACAATGAACTTTAAGGGAATGCCAAGCAATTTAGCTGTGTAAGGCCACCAGTAGGGAGAGAGGCCAGGACTCACACTACTCGACCATCAATAGGGGAAGAGCAAGAAAGAGAGTAAGGGAGAAAGGGATGGGCTATAAGGCCAGTTAGACCGCAATAAGTACCCTTGGGCCTTGCTTTAAATAGACGGGGGCCCATTTCAGTCTAAAATAATTATTTCTCTCTCGCTCTAAATGTGTACGTGAGTGTGTGGTTTTGTCATCAAATGCAGCTTAAGGGAAGAAAACACTACTCAAAATTTATACTATAGGGACTGCGTGATTTTTAAGCCTAACTGGCAGAAAATTGGCAGATTAGAAAAAGATCTCAAGAAATGCCACATTTCTCTTTCTCCTTTATTAATTTTGTTGTTAGTTCGCAGACAATCCTAAGAGGAATATCGTGATCATGTCACCTCGGGTTTCCATCGAAATACGTGTTTTGAGGTCGTTTGAATCCTGGTGTAAATTTGTATGTGTATTATGTTTTGTGTGTATGGTCGGTATATTGGAAGTGCAGAATTAGTGAACGTGGTTTGCGGCCTTTGCCCCAATTTATTACAACATTCTCGAAAACAGTTCTCAAAATTCTTTTCAAACTTAGAATACCTATTAAAAACATTTACATTTTCATCAATTGTATTTTAAATTTTTTTAAAGGAGGGGGTCCTAATGGAGCCAAATCAGGCCATTCTCTCACTAAAATTCCCGAAGTTCTAAAGGACATATTTTATATGGCGTCAGTACGCCATATTCACATAAAATCGTTGACGTCTTTAATCGAGAAGAACGTACAAATGGAGAAGAACGCGCGAATGGAGAAGAACGCACAAAACTGATAAAAGCTTATTTAGTAAAGTCGATCCATCAATCGATTTTTTTAAACACACAATTTCGCTAATCCATCAAGATCAGTTTTGAATAGAAAAATCTGCTATGAAACACTCACACGATTTTCTTTTGCTGCAGTTTAGAAGATTTAAGTGACAAATTTTCTTGTAAGTCTCAAATTTTCTTGAAACTTATACTTAACATTTTACTAAATCGTAGCTTGTGTAAAATTTTATATCAACTGGAGAATCTAAACTTAATAAAATGACTTTTTTGAGGAAACCATACACTCCCCCCTCCCCCTAACTACTTTAAATGAATTTTCTCAAAAAAAAAGTTCCCCATATAAGTGACAGGTTCGCACCTAACCATATTCGTAAGAAATATGTGTGTTTTTTGGTTAAAATCGTAGAAAATTGATATAAATGTTCAGTAAAAAAGTACTTCCGGTCAACTGATTTTCTTCAAACTCTGAATATTGACAACATATTTAATTCTATTTAATATTATTTAGATGATGCAATCATATAATACATTGAAGTATCACTTTAGAGAAAAATAGAACCCCACCCCTCCACCAAAAGCTCCCTTAAATGAATTTTCCTAGAGAAATGTTTCAAATAAAAGTTTTAGCTCTTTGTATGCATGGTTATGGATTCAGCGGACCTCTAAACGTGTATTTCCGGCGCTAACTCAATTTGGAGAATCTGGCGCGATCGCAATACTTCCTCTACCAGGTAGAGAAAGTAAAAATATTTCGCAAGTCTGATACAAATGCATTAAATTAATGAATGAATCATTATATAAATAGTCTAGTCGTGAATTATTTATCAGCTGCATATTTTTCAGTCGAATTAAAGACATTCTTTTTCCAAAATCTGTTTAAGCTCAATCAAATTCGTATCGAATTGTGTTTACGTAGCCTTCAATAAAATGAAATTGATTATATTAAATAGTATAAGGCAAATTCCGGTTTAATTTCTAGGTTTTGATGTGTTTTTTAAGTTCTTCTTACTGCTGATAGTTGGGTTAATTTTTTCGAACTTGAGTTTTTTACCGGAAATTCTTGTTTTGAGGTAATCTGTGTATGTGTGTGAGAGACTGTGTGTGTGTGTGTGTGTGTGACAGAGATTGTGTGTGTGTGTTTTGCAGGCAGCAAACTCAAAAACATTAGGATTTTTGGTTATAGGAACTTTTAAGTTTCCCCCTAAATTCTCATGGAAAACAGTTATATTTTTGGGCGAGATCGCAAAGTAGTTTTGTGCTTCTTCAGGGTAGTATCGCCACAATAATAAGCAGGATAGACCCAGCCTCTGTTCTAACCACCCTGTTTCTTGCAGCCAGTGTTGTTTTGGCACTCAAGGCGGCAGTATCCAAAAAAGCTCATTGCAATACTTGCGATTACAAATTTGAAAAAGAATCGGTCAACACGCAATACCAACAGGAAGTGGTGATTAGACTTCGAAGATCACCCTACTTCTATTAATATCCTAACCTTCTATAAAACTTTTACTGTTAACATTTTTCGAGGAAAATAAAAGTCAGGAGAGCTTTCTGCGAGCCTAGGACGTTAGGCTCATCTCTTTGGGACCCTTTCATTGTTGTTAAGTTCCACTCCCGATACTGTGGGATAAAGGTAAATAAATATTTAAATTAAGTTATTTGTAAGTGTTCCACACCAGATTTTTAAAAATTATTTTTCGCTATAAAATGTCTTCTTTTAGTTCTGGTAGTAATCGCTAGGCTAGTTCTGGAAGTATTCGTTAAAAATAGACTGATGAGTTATTGAACGTTTAAAGTATTGATTAGGAATACTTTGTTGTGAGTTTCAGGTTACCTTAGTTATATCGACCTAGCCTCTCACTGAGCTCTCCACACTGCTTTAGAAATAAGGATTGGCCAACAGAGGGGAGAAAGTATCACTAGGACTATTCAGCGGAAGGGAGGGTACACAGGTCCCTCATTACAGTCAACACAGAGGGGCTCTACCGCCATTAAGCTAGAAGTGGGATAGGTCTATCTAAGGGGGTAGCAGGCAGTTAAAGGTAGCCGGTACAGAACTAAACGCGCCCGGCTACTGGATATATTATACCCCCCCCTGTAAAGGGTCCTCCACCGCCTTGAAGTCTCTTTCCGTTCCCATTGTAATCTCTTCAGCGAGCCGAATAACGCCGGAAGAACGCTCCAAATCACCAATATCTCGGACTAACGAACTCTCTCTCCCCCTCACTCTAGTTTCCGGAAAGCCCCTTAAAGGAGAGCGTTAAAAAATACTACACTAAATGGTTTATTCGTATATATATGGGTATATATAAAATAAAGGGTCAATTATTCCCCCCTATTACCAATACTAGTAAATCAATTTGTATATCCGATTTTGCTTATCATAAAATTCCACCGATCTCAGCAGTTCTTACATAAGGAAATCCTAATTTTAGCAAATAAAATTGAAATTCTATTCCATGAAAACTTTCTGGAAAGCCTGGAGAGTCTTTAGATCTTCAAAGTTTACAATTTGGGGGGGGGAGAGGGGAGAGTATTGGCAATTTAAAATATACTAAGACAGTTATCTGCACAAAAAGAAGACATGAAAAGAATGTAAAGATGAGAGAAAGTAAAAAAGTAGCATATTCGTCTTAAAAGTGGAAATTTTTATTAAATGTTTTGTTCCCTTCATTTCTACTAGGAGGCGGGCAACTACTTTTCTTTCATTCGTACCGATTGGTGGCTTAGAGTCATAATGTCAGCCACCTCCAGAAATAAACGAAAATCAATAATTCCGGAAATATTTTACAAATAAATGTAATAATAGCATTATATAAGTGTAGTATAGTACTAATCAGTAGAGACCAAGGCAAAACTAAACATACTACCCATACAAATAATATATTATGAGGGAAGGGAATAGCCCCCACGCGGACTCCCACGCGGAGGACCCGGGTTCGAGTCTAGCTGTGCTACCCTTAGATTTTTTCTACCTAGAAGCCTCTACAGCTCACTATCCGGTGATGCACATTGTTGTCTGTAACGAGAGAAAAGTCCGGAGGCCGTCAGTGCACTGAGAAGGTTCCGGGCGCCAGCGGATGTTGACGGCCTTAAATAATAATAATAATAATAAAAAATATTATAACCCTATCACAATATTATAGCCTCACTACACACCGATAGAAACAAGAATGGGAATGATTCAGCTGACTAGGGATCACCCCAATTGCACTAAAAGTGGATTCGCCCGCTACAGACCCCTTCGTAACATCAGTCTATTCTTTTTCCATTACGTATCTTTTCATTTGATTTCTACTTTACATACAAGAAGTCCAAAGGAAATTTTTGGAATTGTTTTCAAGAAAACCATGAAAAACTGAATAAATTATTCTGTAAATTTGGAATTCGGAAGCATGAAGTCACCGCTCCTGTGGAAAAAAAAACAACATAAACATCAATTTTTATTGGAATAAAAGCTTCAATTAAAAGGGATCGTACTTTAATACATTTGTAATTATAATAGACGACGTTTGAATGGCCCCCAAAAAAATATTCAGTAAAGTCGTACTTCCGGTGGACCGATTTTTTCCGAAACATTTGTACCTGAACGGAATAGCAAGTTTGAACTTCCTGCAATTTTCCGTTTTTTTTTTGTTTGTTTTTTTAATGCAGTTCAGAAAGGCACACACGAATTCTAGGTAATCACTGTTTTGCAATTAACAGGACTATAGTCATTCTTTGAAAATTCACTTTGTAAAATCTCATTGGACTATACACTGCTATTTACCTTACGATTGCAACAAAAATCAGAAAAATGATTTCGTGAAAATAATTTTTTTAATTTTCTTGCTATGTAAGTTTAATTTATAAAGTTGATAAAAGAAAATATTAATTACGTAGGTTAATTACAAAATTTGACCTTTAATTAGTTAATTATTTCACTGTCATTTCTGTTTTCTATTTAATAAGTGGAAACATGAAATGGTGACATTTTCACAGGAAAAATAAAAAAAAAAATCACAGTTCGCACGGAACCAATTTCTTCGGAAAAATGTTTAGCCAAAAGTGATATATATATATATATTAGTGTAGAGTATGTGAGAGGTTATAGAAAAAATAGTTTGCGCTGGTTCAAGAATACCGAGAATACAAAAAAATGAAAGAAAAAAGTTTAATAAGCTTCCGGTTGAGGGATTCGCCTTTTTGTCGAATAACCTAGTTAAAGCAAATCCAATATCAAGATTGCAGCTACTGAAATTATTATTACCTGTGTTTTAATGACTCCCTGTTCACGTGCTCACACTCTCACTTTCTCTCACTCTTCCCTAACACACATACAAACAAACACACATTGCGAAGAAGAAACATCTTCTCTAAAGGCAGTTTACACAAACCATTAAGTGAAAACTCAATTTCGTCCATCTGAAACGAATGCAATATCTTATTTCTCTTTTACATTAGTAACAGTGAACGTGTGTTCTAAAAATAACATCTGGTGTGAAACAGTCACACAACTGTCACCTTACTGCAGTAATTTACAAAATTGTAATGGGCAAATTTTTTCAAACATAATTTTTTCTATACATTAGACTTCAGTTTTATAATAATTAAATGACTTGTTCTTAGGAAAGCATAACCTCCTCCCCCCCCAAACTTCTTTAAATGAATTTCTCGGAAAAAGTTGCAAACAAAAGTGATCGATCTCTATACACAAGTAAAACCGCACTTCCGGTTTACTCATTTTCTTAAAAATTTTTGTTAAGATTAATTTTATTTTGATAGTACAATTGTATAATTAACTAAGTTAGCACACTTTAGAAGAAAATATAACACCCCTTCCCCCAAAGCTCCCTCAAATGACTTTACCCAGAGAAATATTCGTAATAAAAGTTGTAGCTCTTTGTATGTGTGGTTCACATAACGTAGTTTGAAGGAAAATCGTTGGGACCGTTTTAGACAAAATAGCAGAAGAGTGAAAAATACTTTCAGTAAAAACGCACTTCTGGCCTTCCAATTGTCTGCGCGGCAGACACCCAAGGAGCGAGGGCGAACGTACGCCAAGAAGTGAAATACAAAAACAATAAAATAAATAGAATTAAAATCAAAATGAGATGCAAAGGAAGAAGCTGCGACTTACCTGGAGAGTGGTGAAGCTGAATGCGCAAGCGGCGAAGCTGCGACGATAGGTGAACGGTCGAGGAAGCTGTGGCGTGTACGTGTATTTGTGTGGGCGTGTGTGTGTGTGGGAAAGAAAGGATCTCAGGTGAAAGGAAGGGAGTGAGAGTGCTCCGTGTAAGCTGATGACGCTGTTGTTGATAACGGCTGGTGGTATTAGAAGAGCCCAGGCGCGGAAGGTGACTGATTCTCCAGAGGTTGGCGAGGAAAGACGCGACTTGTATCTCAAGACGATAACGAATATTAATTCGTTATCGAAAGGCGCGAATACGGCGAATCAATATTAGGCGAATTTTACACTCACGTCTAACTGCTTAGAAAGAAGCGGAAGTACACGTTGCACAGGCGAGAGCTGGACGAACAGTACACCACAGAAGAAGAAGCGGTAACTGAGATCAACTAGACGGGCGACAGAGAAGAGAACGGCACAATACACTGTTGACCAGACGATGCACAGAAGAGAAGTGAAGTTAAGGTTTTGAGGAATACAGAAGGTTTGAAGGGTAAGGGAAACGGAAATAACGCGCGCAGTCCGAAGATGAAAGGTGCCGGCAATCCCACCACCAAAAACAGAGAGAGAGGGAAAATGCGGGGAAGCGTGGGAAATATGCGGGCGATGAAATTATTTCAAAGGCAAGCGGATTAACGCGTACGCACGCACGGGCGGAGTAGGCGCGTAAGAGAGGCAGGCGTGGGAAAATTACCAAGTTAAAATATCGAGGCAGAGTTAATCCCTCAAAGGGAGCCGACCGAACACCAATTTTTTTTTAAATTCTGAATTTCAACAACACATTTAATTCTAATTAATATTATTTAGATGATAGAATTGTATAGTGAACTGAAATGGCACTTTAGATTAAGACTTATTGCACCACCGGAAGTACCACGCGTGCTGAATTTTTCTTTTTTTGCAATTTTCCATAAACGTGTTTATTGACTGCGCATGAGACAGAAGTACCATATTTTTTCTCGGGATAAAGGGGTCCGAGGGTGGTGTGAATTTAAAAGGCTAACTAAATTGCCATTTTTGTACAAAATTTAGTACCCTACTACCTATGGTATTAGTACTCTAACACCTATGGTATTAGTACTCTACCACCTATGGTATTAGTACTCTACCACCTATGGTATTAAGAATAAATGACATTTGAGATAAAAATGCCAAATTTTAAGAAAATTTATCAAATAGCGCCGTGAGAATTGCAATAACAGAAAATCGTGTGAATGATTCACAATAGATTTATTTACTTGTTTACAGGTGATCGCAGAGAACCATGGTTGTGTAAGGGAGCCTGGTCAACAGAAGGAAGAAATAATGGCACAGCCTTATAGCCTTATATTAAGCGGTCCATTTTTTTATATATACGCAAGATTCCGCTTATTAAGAAAAAGATGGTATTTAAAAGTTAGAGTAAAGGTGAACATTGTGTGTGTGTGGGTGTGGTAAAGTGAGGGCCACGACCGCAGCGGGCGAACTAAGTGTCCGGCCACCGTCCAATCTCGCTGTATCTCTGTCGGAAAGTTAAAGAAAGAAGAAACTGGTCAGAGAACTAGTGTAGGCCAGGAGAGGAACGAGATGTGGTTTAGTTGTTGTTGTTGGCGATAATAGTGTGTGTAGAGCAAACCACTACTAACAGACAACAGTAAATACAAGGCAGATCGTCGTCAAGTGGTCGTTCCGTGCCGCCTGCCCTCCTCTTCTTGAACCAACCTGTCGTTCGGTCATACTTGGTACGGCGGCGCTGCAGGGCATTCAACCCGTTACGCGCATACACCTGATATCGTTGTTTTTTAATGTTTTCCCAGTACAATACAGTCATTATTCCGTTGCTGTTGTTCCTATTTAAAATAACTTCAGAAACAATAAACTGATACTCACGCGATGTTATTTAACCAATTTGTTTCAATTCGACAGGAGATTTTTTCCATTTGTATTATCGGAAATATGATTTTGAGAAGCTCTAAATATGGAAAATATTATGGTGAATGGTGTAAATCATCCATCAAGCAGAGACAACTGCTGAATAGTATTAGTGAAACAGAGATACTATATACACCATCGTTCCCACAGAACTAAAAACACTTCTATACCCACCCATCTATCCCGTTTGTACTGACTAAATACGAACTGTACCTTAAAAATCAAGACACACAATAGATTTATTCTTCTTTACTCTTTTGTGTGTACACAAAAAAAGGTGATTAGATAGAACCATGATTGTGTACTAGTATCATGCCCTGCTTACAACCACTATAGGCACAGATTTCTAAAAACTTTGGATACAAATCATCTTCTCAAAGCAGTGACGAGGCCTCCGTTAAAAACTTATATTTAATGAATGTTTCAAAATCAGATCACAGCCGGAGCAGATTAATTCTTCTTGTATCTGCCATCCAGATAAGTCTTACTTTTTCACTTTCTCTGGGTTTTTACTCAATAGTACTTTTCGGTTTTCCGCAATTTTCTTAGAAAAGGCTCCAACGGTTTTCTCAAAATTTACTACATCAACTACAAATATGAAGAAGTAAACTTTAATCTGAAACATTTTTCAGGGAAAAATTATTTTAGAATCGATTTTGGGAAAGGGCAACGTTAGGATTTCCTGTAAGGCCATTTCCGTATCCTATCATTAATATAATATCGATAAGAATTGAATGTTTTGCCAAAATTTTGAATTTCAAAAAACTCGATTGACCAGAAGTGTGTCTTAGCAGACTCCCCCTTTTTTTCCCCCAGTTTTCTGTGATTTTGACGTTACAGATACCATCGAGTTTCGTTGAACCTGGCCTATTAACTAACACATATCAGTTTTATTTGAAAAATGTGGTGTTATAATGTGTTGTTTGTATGAGCGTGTGGCGTGAGCGGTGTTGTAAGGGGCTTGAGTGTGAATATGTTTAAGATAGAGAGAGAAGTATTAGAAATAAGTAAGTGTCACCTCTGCTTACAATAAATAATTTGACTATCTTTGAATTATTGAATAATTGAATAACAATTACAAGTTGATTGTAATAAATGAAATAAGCTAGATTGATTTAAACTAAATTTTCACGAACACTAATCTGGCACTGATGTTAAGAGAGCGACTTCTGAGACAAATGTTGAATGTCGAATTTAGACTCGTCTCGTTGAATGCAGAAGTTAGACTGATGCTGTATAATGACTGGTGAAAAGAATGCTTTTCTTGGTAGCCCTTTCATTTGTAGAAGGGGAAAAAGACACTGCTGACTAAGTTCTCCGACCTATCTTTGTAACGGTAGTCTTGTATCTGGAGTTTTACCCTTTTGCCAGCCAACTTGCATTTTTCTTACAAATAATAATTTTCTTCAAATAAAATATATTTTCAAAATTATTTCAATCTTTCCCATTTGCTTCTTCCACTACATTACCCTCATTTGTCGTATATAAGTAAAATTTACATATACAATACGCAATTTTATGTGAAATATTTTTTTGGAAAAATGGATTTTTGAAGATTCTGGAGAAGTTACGAAAGTAAGTTTCGCACCAAAATACCACTTCAATAAGATGTACAGTTCAACCATATTATTACTCAAATATATTGTTAATATTCCCAGTAAGTACAAACGAAAAACGATAACAAAAAAGGCGATTTTATACTGAGTGGTTTCTGAGAGGTATTTTCTCGAAAAAGGCTCGAAAAGTTCACAATCTTGGAGAGCTAAGTGCACACATACAAACCTGAGAGTTAAATGGACACATACAAACCTGAGAGCAAAGTGCACACATACAAACCTGAGAGCAAAGTGCACACATACAAACCTGAGAGTTATTCCTTTGACCTATTTAGGTCATTGGAAATAGGTCATTCCTTTGACCTATTTCCACACTTATACTCGTACTGGGAAGATATAAACCATTTTTGAAAATGAAATAAATGTGTTGAAGTTGGATATTTTGTACGTGGCACATATAGTATATCTATTGAATACAAGATGTAGAATACTGACCTGTGGGTACATGTACATAAAGAATATAAATAACATGTTTTTATAAATATATACACGCAATTGTATTGGTAAGATCCACTATTACAGGTAAAAATTGCCTGTACACATTTCAATGGTCCCTACTTAATAAATTTTTAAATGCCTCTAGACTGTTAGTTGAGTGATTCCCTATGAATTATAACACCCGCCAACATAACTGCACACCTCATTAACGGTTTGGAAGATACTATGGCACATCAGAGGGTGATGGGGGTGGGGGACTTGATAGTGTAGTTTTGGTTAATACACTTGCCAGCCGCTAGACTTCACTACAAACACATTATTACTTTCTCTCACTCCGTAAGAGGAAGTTGCGATCGTGCCAGATTTTCGAAACTGAGTTTTTCCCGGGAATTGAGGTTTCTGAATACGCCCATGAATATGAAAAAAAATTTTCTAGCGAAAGGCTTATTCATATATAAATATATGTGTGTGTGTGCGCGTGTGTGTGTGAGAGAGAGTGAGTTAACAGAATACCTCAAAAATGAAAAGTCGCAGGAAGTGCAAACTTGCTCCGTTTAGGTAATACAACCGCATAAGATTTCTGACTAAATTCATCAACCGGTGGTGCGAATTTACTTCATTTTATGGGATTTTCTGGAAAACGGCAACGATTTCCTTTAAACTTCGTATACTATCTACACACACCTATCACTTTTATTCGAAACATTTTCCCTGGAAAATTGATTTTGAGGGTCCTGGGGGGAACAGTAGCGTTATGCCTTCCTCTAAAGTACCTCTTCAGTATAGTATTTGGCTTACCACCTACACTAATCAATACCCATTGGTGGTTGATAAATGTCACATTAGATTGACATGTGTTCAAATTCTAAATTTGGAGAAAATTGGTTAATCCGCACGGCGCTTTCACAGAATATGTTTTGGAGATTTTTAGAATTTTCTAAAATAAAGTTTCAACGATTTTCTTTAAACTTAGAGCGCGCTTGCTGCAGAGATAGAAACGTATCACTTTTATTTGATACATTTTTTGAAATAATTGATTTTGAGGGGTATTTGGGGGTCTGTCAGTAATTTTAAATTTAAATTTGTATAAGCTTTATTAGTTTTGACGTAGAGCGCTCCACATAAGGTCGTTCAGGTATATAAGTAAATTCCCCATCACTATCATTATGGCCAGCCCAATTAACATTGTAACGTTGCAATTCTAAAGAAAATTTCTCGATTAAATTGTATTAAAAGAAAGAGAATCCGGGAAAGTCGTGTGAGTGTTTCACACCAGATTTTTTATTTTATCGATCTCTTATTTTAATTACGTTGTTATCTATTAGACATTTATGGAAAAGGAAATATGATCTTTGATTATTATACAATTAATTTCTTGTTATTTTTTTCTTATAATTATTCCTTATATTTGCTGACAATACACATATTTATTTTTAGGAGGATTAATATATCGATTAAGGGTATCAATATATCTTTTATAGTTATCGTCAGTATTATCGATTATCTCCAAATGTTGTTGTTTCTCATGACTGTGAAGAAAAATTTATTCCATCATACTTCTGGCGTGTGTAGTGACTCCTGGATTTTCAGACGTCCACCTACATTGAATTTACAAAAGTGCAGAAAGTACTTGTTTGCTTTAATTAATATACCAGTGAATCGTGAGAGAGTTCAATTCTCTAACTCTTATACCCTACGAAAATCTATTACACGTGCATGTACAGCTTGGATATGTTAGTCTTTTGTCAATGTAACGGATCTAGTCCTGTGCAGTGTAGGAGATAGACAGAGCGCATGACTGAATTTAATGTTTGGAAGATGGTGCGTCCGCTAGCTGGATAAATGGAATCACGCTGCTCTTGTGCCCAATAACCGAAAAGTATAAGCTCTATAAGCGATAGTTATATGTAATGCTAAGACAAAGTATAAGTTTATGAAATAGGATTGTAATAATTGTAGTTTAGAGAGGTGATAAGTTTATAGAACTCAGAACAATTGTTCTGGTGGTTTGAACATTTTTCGTAAATAATGAATGTAATTTTGTCACCTATAACATTTTTATTGATATAAAACAGCTATGATAATGGGGGGACATAAAACGCAATTAATTATATCAAATGAGATTATAAACTGCTAATGTCATATTGTTAGTTAACATAAACTAAATGTCACCACAATGATAGAGACGGGGCGCGGGCAGTTATCTATGACAGCTAGCCGATATAAAGGCCCATTTTGGGTAATAAAACAGCGGTGATAGAAAGTCCATCAGTGGGCATTGATTTCTCCGTGTAAAAGGCTATTATATGTACTACTGTAGGAGCAAACTTAATGACCGAACTCTAGTGAGATCAGTGAAACGAGCCAATCAATGATTTATTCCTTACTTACGCGCGCACACACACTGGGCGCCACAGTTTATCGGATGAGTTTCCAGAACCGCCCTATTGATGTCACTATAACCGCTTGTTACTAAAACAATGATATATATAATATATATATATATACATATATATATATGTAGGCAATTTAAACGACAGTTACCAACTAATCTATAAGCCAAATGCACAACGCCCCCACCATTTCCCTTCATCCTTGTATAAAACAACCTGATTTTCCCAAACTTCTATTGAATGGTGGGATCACTTTAACTTTTGATCAGTTTAAACTACTCTCCTCTCTCCTTTTACTCACAAAAATCTTTCTATCACAGTTCCGTTTTACATATCACTTTAAAAGGAAGTCTGTACGGCCTTATAAATCGCATGAAATTAAGTTTTCCCTAAAAATAAATGGAATTAGATTCACTAAAAAATGTTTTTAAAAAGATTGGACTAAGTGTTGTGGTTTGCGCTTATATTTGAGTTTGTGCAAAAACATCTCAAAAACGGAAAAAATCAGAGAAAGCTCAAACTTGACACTGCTTTAGGATAAACTTATATTAGATCTTGGACACTCAGGTTCCGGTCAAAATAATACATCCGGAAGGGCAACTGTACTGAATATCTTTCCAAGATTTTTTTCAATGATTTTTTATTTTATTTTGTTTAGTTCGTACTTTATCTGGTGCTATTAAATTATGAAAGTTTTTTTGGTTACTTAGATTTTGGAGCGGTTCTGAAAAATCAGGTAGTGGGTAGTCCAAGTTTAAAGACAATCGTTGTAGCCGTTGACGAGGAAATGAAAAAAAATTCAAAAACCTATTCAGTAAAATTGTATTTCCGATTAACCGATATTCAATTTGGAATTCCATAATGCTTCTAATTTACATTAATATTGGGTAGAATGTAGATGGTAAAGCCATACCTTGTGCTGAAGTGGTAGTTAACCCAGCAAAATGTTTTAAATAAAAGTGATATATATTTATGTTGAAGATAGTATATCAAATCTAAAGAAAATCGTTTGGAGTCGATTTTAGAAAATCGCACAAGACTAAAAAAAATATTCATAAAGTCGCACTTCCGGTTGATGGACTTTGCCCGAAACGTTCGTGTCAGATACAGTGATTAGTAACTTCAACTTAGAATACCATGTTTGAGCTTCCTACGATTTTTCGATTTTAGATATATTGTACAGACACACAGACCATTTGTAAAAACATTTTTTTCTTACTCAGAAAAGCTCAACACACGTATTTCCGGTGAAACTTAATTTAGAACATTTGGCGGGATCGCAAGGTTCCTCTTTTACTAGGAGTAAGGGAAAGTAAAAAAAAAGAAAAAAAAGAACAATTTTGTTTGCAATAAAATTGCAGAATGTTGCGAGAGAAAAACACACACACACACACACACACACAAAGTTGTGCCAACTTCCGGGAAGTTTTGTCAATCATTTAATAAAACTTTTGGGTAGCGATGAATATTGGTTTGCCCCAGATATATTCACCTAATAAATATATCTATTTATAAATACATTTTATTTTCAGATGAAAATAGTAAACTAAAAATAAAACAAAAAGAAAGGAAATAAATAAAAACAAGTGAACTAGAATTAAAACTAGGTCAGTTTAAAACAAAATATAAATCTATAAAAAAAATAACGTTAAAAATAAAATAAATTTTTATTGCACGCAATATATGCATTCAATGCAATTAATAGAATTGCATGCTGTTTTAATGTTAATAAAGTAAGAATATCTTTATGTGTTTGTGTGTGTGGTAAATGTTGTTGAAAACATTTAAATAAATATCTATAGTGTTTCAACGAGTTGCATTTACTATACATTAAAATTATGGTAACTGTAATCAAAATGAAAAATTTATTCGTAATAAAAATAAAGATTGATAATATATTAAATAAAAAACTGACCTCAAAAATAAATTTAACCAAAATCTAATATAAAATACACATGCGAACTTTACTTAGACGACATCATACTTTAATTCTTACACAGATATGGACTATTGTTTTACCGTCATACACCCACAAAATCTAGAACGCCATCTTTCTTGTGTATTTAGTTTATTTACTTATTTTACATAAATTACCTTGTGTTAGTCCAATAAAGAAAAAGAGTCTGGAACCATCACACAATTTTCTCTCACAGCGTTTCTCTACTTCCCATGGGGAAAAATGCTTCAAATTTAGAACTTTTGTGCTTACTTAATGTTCTTTATAGTAACTATTTCTAACCTGCTACATAAAGCAGCCCATTCCAGCAGGAAGGCCGTACATTCTATCCAACTGGCAGTTTAGAGTGAACGTAGCTTCCTTCAGTACTTCCCTTAAATCAGTTCAGCGGAGAAAGTGATTGCAAATAAATGTACTTATAAGAAAACGATACTTTTGGGGAAGTGATCAGATCTCACACGACCCTCTGCTTCACAACTCCATACAAAACTAATTTTTCCGGTAAAAAATATGAAACAAAAGTGATAGATCCACGGAAATTAAACCTTTCAGTTAGTCGGGTGGATGAGTGAGAGCATGTTAGAATTTCTAGGACCTCCAAGGAAAGAAGAATGACTTACAGGGCTCTCTGCAGGCTCAAAGGCAACTCTGCCTCCACGTATGTCGTACAGGCAGATTAAACATTTCTTATACTCCGAGAGTTCATTAATCTGATTGAATCACCAAATCCCAACCGGGAAGTTTTTATTTGATTTTATTTTTTATTAACCTAACGGCACCATCAGCACTGTGGACATTTCAGAACCAAAAGAGGGGTGATCGAGAGAGTGAATATGTCGAAATTTCACCGCGATCTTAACCTAGCGAAAATTCTGTTTTTTGACTTTCAAAGCTTGAGATGGAGCTGATAAACCTGATTCTCAAGCGGTGGGTATGCCTAAAAGAGATCGTGAACTAAATGGAAAACAAAACTATTGAAGAAACTATTTATTGTCATAAAAACACAAACAATAATTTGAAAACAAAACAAAAACAATAACATTTTTAAAATCAACTAACTTGTGTAAAAACTAGTTATGCTCAGAGGAACATATCAACTTTCATAATATACCAAGCGAAAAGCTAATTATAACTAATAACACCTAACTTGAACTTTTGAATTAAATCAAAGTTTTCTTTGCGAGCCTAAATTTGTAAGTTTTCTCAATGTTTCAGAAGGTTCTGGGAAGTCTATGATGTCAGATTTTAAGCGTTATTGAGGTTTGGGAAAGGCACTGTTTTATGGGCTACAATGTAATCACATTAAATAAGTACCTTCTTTGTGCTGAAAGCATAACATACATCCCTGGCATATCTGTGTGAGGCATTACACTTTAGTATAATACCTTTAGTATAATTACACTTTAGTAATTCCAAATAAGAGAAAATTTGCCAACATCATCCAAATTACCTCATCGACAAACAACAGACCTGGAACCCACACATCATACTCAAAAGATTACAGATTACTGAACCACAGACCTGGAAAACACCCACAGACCTCTCTCGGTAGAAAACAAACGACTTATTTACACTCAATCATTTAAACCCTCTAGACTTCCGGTTTAGAACTATGATGTACAACTCGGCGTTCCAATCTCCAGCGCATCCAGTAGTTTATTCCAAAGTCCTCAGAACCATAGTCCACGTTCCTTTCTCCATAGAGATCTTGAAATAACATATTTAAAAAAAAATAGCAAGGATACGACACAAGAAATTCCCATCCATATCCTCTAAGTTTGATCTTTTAGTATGTTTACCTTCTACCCGCATAATACTTGAACACTCCAAACGCCAATGACCTTGTGATCTGCTATGTCAGAGTTGAGTGAGTGATAAGTGTACAGTTTATATCGGCAGTGAGGATATTTATACCCTCTTTCGATCATTTATTTTTGATTTTCCTGGACCTAATATCAACATATCTGTTAACACGACCACCTAAATGCAATGTAAATAAATACATACAAATTACGATTTCTTAATTGGAGAAAGGGAAATTAGTAGTGTGATTATTTCACCTTCGGGAACCAATTTATTAAATTTATCAAGATTCACTTGGACTTTTTCGACTCTATTTCTTCAAGGATAATTATGGCGAATTAAAGTTAAGAAATATTTCTCGGTCAACTTCTCTGCCGCCTAGATCCGTCTAAATTTTACTGACACAATTACGTGACTTCCAGAAATAATAGTGCTATACGTACGGGCCAACAAGATCTCAACAAGTTAATCAGGTTATATTTAACAATATAGTTCAGTCCTTATTTTATTATATTATATGTATAATATGATGTGGACATAATATTATATTATACACTCGTGTACGATGTTATTATAGAAAGACATTATTAGATAATATTACAATAAAAACATTCTTTCACGTATTTTTATATAAAGCTAGATGGATGACAGACCAGTTTTTGATGGGGCGGGCCAACATTGCGTATAATATTTCTCAATATAGAATTTCCTAATTATTTTCCTTCAAAATTTATCATATATAATGTAGAAATATATATATATATATAAAATTGATGAAATGAAAAGATATGGTGAAATGAATTTACTTTTCCATACTTTTATAAAAGAGAAAGTAGGAAAATTGTTTTTTAACCAATCGTATGTTTGTTTGTATGAAGAAATTATTTCATAAATGAAAAATCGCATTAAGCCCAAATAGAATATTCCGTTTAGATAGTAGCGTCGCTTGCCGTTTTTATTACTACAGAAATACTCCACCAAGGCCGTGCGGCCATACGGATACACAGTAGTCCACTCTAGGCCAGTGACTATAGGCCTCTTCACTCGACACACTGTAGTCTTAATGAGCCTGAAAGTGGATAGCTTGTGTTCACGGATAGAGTCTGTCAGGAAGAGGAAGAAACAGCAATGTATATACTGTTTGGGGGAGCCTTTGGGGCTGAGATTTCATTGGGGGAGGGGAAACTGACCACTTTACCCAAGAGTTTCTCTCCAAATTCCTATGTCTAATTAAACAGACAAGAAGGAGAGGATACTGCAACTTGTGGGAAGGCCACAATAGACCATAGGGGTCGCGATGGCATAGGCTGGAGAGCCAACCTCCACAGAACCTAATCTAAAGTTCGCTTCCGACACAATATTTTCGGCCGAAATCTGTCCACATAAAGTGCCTTTTTGTTATTCCAATTAATCCTCTTTTTTATATGGGCATTGAAAATAAACCAATAGTAATAGTATTCTAATTTCAATAAACATTTCGTTCAATTTATAATTTTAACAGCCACTGTTAACACGTTTGTATATTTTATAAGACGAAGGAAGGCAGCAGAGGGCAGGCAGATTGGTTAATAAAGAAATCTAATGAAAATCGTCCGAAACCAAGGTTACGCTCTTAAGGTTAGGTTTAGTTAGATTTGATTTGAATAGCTTTCATTGTGCTAAGTTTAGTTGAAGTTAGTTCAGTTTAGGTTAGATTGGGCTTGTTTAAGACTAGGCTTGGTTATCTTAGTTTATATTAGATTAATAAGTTGGACTGGATTAGGTTAGGTTAGGTTTATTTATGTTAGTTTATATTCTGTTAATTTAATATAAGCCTCTCAGATACGCCCCTCAAACAGTGCATTGCTGTTTCTTCCACTTCCTGGCATACTCTAAAATATACATTTATGAACATTTCAGTATAAAAATCAATTTTCGAAAATGATTAAAATAATAAAGTAATCAATATATTTGTAAATAAAACATTTAAGGTTCCATTGTAAATCATTCTCATGGATCCCCCCCCTCTCAAAATTGCCAGATTTCTTTCTCAAAACAAAACATACAAAATCTTTCATAACTTTATTAAGTCTTTAGTAATTTTTTGTTTAAATATTTTGGTGAAAACTCAGTTTCGAAATATGATACTTTCTTCAAGAGCAGAAAGACAAATAAAAATTCAAATGTTCCTAGATTGTCTAATATCTTCATATGAGAAAACTTATTTTTTACTGGGTAATTGTTCAATGCATAACATACATTTTAGCAAAACGAATGGAAGTAAAAGAAAGTAAATGATGTCAATTAAGGAGAGCTTGTGGTCAAGGAAGAATAACTGAAAAAAGTATGGTCCACTGAACACGGAAATACACAAAGTTTAAGAAACAATAGACTTGACGTACTAATGTTATTAGAAGATGAAATTTAGCTTATAAATCCAAATATTGAACGCCGTGTGAGTTGTATTATACCGGAGACTACAAAATACATTTTAAGAAAAGAACGTTCTAAATGGCCAGAAAGATTTTCTAGTTAGGGAATTCTAAGAAAATGAATTTCTTTGGTCATTATCGTTTAGAATCTCCTCTTAGAATTTAAGGACTCTCGATTTGGAAAGCGGTATTATTTTAAACTTTTATTTTAGAAGATTATAGTTGATGAGAACATCAAATGTTATCATGTTGAAGATAAAATGGTGAAATATTTTAGTGGTGGAATGTTGGTAAATCTGGAAGAGATTTAAGTGTCAGGTATGAGTTTATCTATGCTGGTTATTTTAAGGGTTCATAAACAGATATAAACATATTCAAACAGACAACATTGTTCATCTCAGATCATAATCAGTTCCATATCAATACAGTTACCAAACACTATAAAATGAACCAATTCATTCCTGTATAAGTTATATTAGTCAATTTAAATTTCTGCTTTTACATGTTGATCCATGAATAAAAGATAATGGTTTTATCGCTTCAAAACCCAACCGACAGAATATTCCCTCCTCATTTCCCCTCCATTTAATTTATTCAGTCCAAAATTCAAAAAACCTCTCCAACATAAAGATTCCACAAGAGAGGAATATTATTTGGTGGGGTATATGTGTGTCTCCTGAAATAAAGATTTAGTTGGTGTGCAAGGATAAGACAGTCACATCGTAAATAAGTCACAAACAAGTAGTAGTGGAGGCCTTTCTCACAGAGACCTCCATACATACACGGTTGCAATGTCAAGAAGACATGTCTGTATCCTATTGGCCGACAACCCTCCTAGCTACCTTTACTAAATGAGAGCCCTATACCTTTTACATATACATTTATTTATCAGGGACCTCTAAATAAATTATTCATTTCCAGGAATGGAACTTGTGGTCCAAAATATATATATATATTCTTAAAACTTGGAATTCTTACTAAAAATATAGTTATTCTTATTTGGAAAGCCAGAAACTATGTGATTCACACTAGATTTGGCTACATTCTAATCCAGAACCCAGTGCCTTCATCAAACTCTAATAAAGCTTGAAATACGTATAACACAGATTTCTTAGAATAATTCTATGTTTTCCGAAAAATATTTAAAGTGACAGTGTGTAGTGTGCGAGTCAGCATTTAGCTATTATTTTAATGTGCATTCAACCCGTTATAGCACAGCACACTGTAAACTCCCTCAGTACCTATCAAAAATCAATTTTTATTGATGAATGTTTTAAACAGAAATGATTAGACTTTTTGAATATATTTAGTATGCAAAGTTTAAAAAAAATCATGGGAGCCGTTTTAAAGAAAATCACAAGTTGAAAAAAAAAACATTCAGTAAAAACACTTGAGTTTCCGGTTGAGTCCGCATCAGTGATTTGCTAGAAACCGACCTTTCGCCCATATTGCAATGAGCTTCTTCAGGGTAGTTACACCAATATCATAGAATTAACCTCATGTATTTGAAATTTCGCAAAACTATCTAAAATCAACTTTTATGGGGTACATGTTACAAATACAATAAAAGGGATACATGTTACAAATAAAAGTGATAGCTTTAAATCTGTACAGTAGCGTTCCAAGATTAAAGAAAATCATCCGCCGTTTTCAAAGAAATTAAAAATAAAATAAAAACTTATTCCGAAAATTGCACATCCGGTTAACAGACTTTTTTTCAATTTGTAACTTTTCCAATGCTTCCAATGAATATTAATATTATTAGTTGGTAAAATTATACATTGTACTGAAGCAATAATTTAGAGGACACCATAATGCTGCTGTTTCCTCAGAACCCCCTCAGGAAACCAATTCTGCCAGGAAAATGTTACAAATAAAAGTGATAGGTATTTATGTATGTGGATAGTGTACAAAGTTTAAAGAAAATCGTTGGAGCCGTTTTCGAGAAAATCTTTGAAAACTGAAAAACATCAGTACAACCACACTTCGATTGATAGATTTTGCCCGAAATTTTTGTGTTTGATACTGTGATAGTACCTATATGGAATATTAATTATGAGATGCCTGCTATTTTTCTTTTTGAGATATTTGAAAAACACACACGCACACACACACACGCACGCGAGAGGGAGAGCATGAAAGAGGGAGGAAGAGAGAGAGATATATTGTCGTATAGATATTCTATATCGACTCTGAAGAAGCTCATTGCAATATGGGCAAAACATCGGTTTCTAGAAACCACTGACGCGGTCTCAACCAGGAAGCTCAAGTGATTTTCATGAAAATGACCGCAGAAACCTAAAAGATAACATTGTAAGTCGCTCTTCCGTAAACAGATTTTGAGCAATATTTAAATAATGCAAGCTGCGATGGTGTTACTTGAACGGAATATTAAGTTCTAATTTATATATAATTGAATCCTTAAGAGTGCAACGTAAAATAATTGCCCCACTCAAAAAGTACTTCTAACGTTCCAGTTAATATGACGCCATGTTTGTCAAATCGTCCGTAACGTCTGTTTGAGATAATCGATACATTTTCTTACTGTACTCAATGTTGTCCGCATTTACTCTCTTTTACTCGCCTAAAAAATCTTTGTTGCTGTTACTGTACCTCACCATAAGATGTACGATCAAAGTTACTCCTATAGTAATGGGGACAGCACCTAATTTATAGAATTACGGTGCATGTTTAGGGCAATGTTCTGTAAAAAAAGAAAAAATGTAAATAACTTCCAACTAATATGTAAATTTTGTGTTAAATACAAATACAACACAGCAACTTTTCTCAAGTACATTTTTATAAATAAATACCTTAGCCGTCCCCAGAGCGTGGCGCACATAAATTAAAAAAAAAATATTAGCACGCAATGTACTATAAAGAATGTGGGTCAAGGAGGTTCACAATTGAATAAGCTTTCAAGGTTTCGGCACATCTTCATCTTTCGATCTGAAACAACACTTCAAAAATGATATTTTGCATTCCACTATTTCTTTGCAACACAGTTTGTTTAGATTTTATGGGAAATTGTAAACTTTGAATTTAAGGGACTCAAGTTTTTTTAAAGAAAATAAAATTAAAAAATACCTGAGTTAGGATATAAATGTTGCATTGGAAATAAGAAACTGTTTTAAGGAAACCGCATGATTAAATATAACAAACTGTGCCCGCATGTAAGACAGAATAAAGCTAAACAATGGCTGCCTGAGTGGAGATTAAGGCAAATAGCAATGTT
>JAAEAF010000930.1:0-34364 GCA_011037195.1 Triatoma infestans
TCGCAGTCCAACAGTACCGTCATCAATTCTTCATAATCCAACGACGTTTTCCCGAGCACTCTTCTTAGTAATTTCTTAATCATCTGGACCATCCTCTCCCACCAACCTCCCCACCAAGCAGCAGTTGGAGGAATAAACTTCCACTCAATTCTCTTTAATCCTACTTCTCTTTCAATCTTCTTCCAATCAAGGTTTTCCATTAGATCGTTGCTGCCCACAAAATTTAACCAGTTGTCGCTATAGATAGTTTTTGGTCGTTCTCTCCTACTGATAAATCTCCGCAAGCTTAGCAAAAAAACCTTCGTAGATAATGCTCTGATTAATTCTAAATGTACAGCCCTGTAGACTGCACAGGTGTATACAACAACCCAGGATTTCTGCCCTCCTCGCAGAATTAGAGGGCCAGCTAAATCTACACCAGTAACCTGAAACGTTGAGGAATCCTGATTCACTCGATCCCCAGGCAACACTCCTGGAGCAGTAGTCGCTCTTCGCGCCTGATACCTCTTGCATCTAACACACTTTGACAGTACTCTTCGTATAGTTTTTCTCCCCCTTACTATCCAAAACTTTTCCCTAATCTTCACTAAGACCACATGTAACCCTGCATGGCAGTGATTAATGTGGTAATTTCTTATCGCTATCTCAGAAAATAGGTGGTTTCTCGGAAGGATCATCGAGTATCGAAAATCTTCATGAGCTTCTAAATTAGTTAGTTTTGATCTTACCCTCAGTATGCCTTCTTTGTCTTCGTAAATATTCAAGTTAGTACTCAGACACTTCACGTTCTTTAAACTCAGCCTTTTGAACAATTCTCACAGCCAAACGTTCAGCATCATCAAATTCTGTTGTTGATAACTCCCCATTAATTCTATCTTTGGACTTTCTCTTACTATTACAAATAAATCTTTTCATCCATGCTATCAATCTGATACACTTTGAATAGTTGGAAAAATATGTCAGAAACCATATTTCCTCAGAAAGTACATTGTTCAACAAAGTATTAATTCCTTTCTTCCTCGAAACCTCTTCTTCATTGATAACGCATTCAGACTTAAGCCAATTATCTTCCCCAAGCCTCAACCATTCCGGACCCTCCCACCATCTACTGGAAATTAGTTTTTTAGCTGTACAACCTCTGGACGGTAGATCTGCCAGGTTATCCTTGCCTGGGATGTGGAACCAATTATCTATATGAGTCAAATTTCTAATCTCCCGTACTCTATTCTGAACAAAAGTTCCCCAATTATCTTCTTTCTTAATCCAATGTAGAGCAACAGAAGAGTCCATCCAGTAATATTCCTTAATGTTTTCTCTGTCCAACGTTTTCTTCACAAAGTGCGCTAATCGTGCGCCTATAGAGCACGCTAAGCTAAGGGTTCTAGTCTGGGAATCGTCGTTTTCTTAATAGGCGCCACTCTTGATTTAGCCTGAGTTTGAGTCACCATCACTTGTTGAAATTTTCACTTCTTAAAAAGATTACAGAAGCATATGCAGAACCAGAAGCGTCACAAAACACATGCAAGGTGATGTTTTCCGCATTTCCTATCATCATATATCTTGGAATTTTCACAAAGGATAATAAATGTAAATTATCTACCCATTTACGAAATTGGTTTTCTATTTCTTCTGGAACAGCTGCATCCCAATTAATCTTTGTTTTCCATGTCTCTTGCAAAATAAGTTTGGGAATAAGAGTCAGAGGACACAAGATTCCAATTGGATCAAACAATTGTTGTGTTATGATAAAATTAATCTCCTTGTGAGAGTGGCGTTTGACAAACTAATATTCTCTACATCATAGCCCAGTGTATCACCAACCTTGTTCCACACTAATCCAAGAACTGTAGATGTGTCCTTATCAACGTTTTCATCATCTAATACGGTGTTTTCCCATCCCCGTAGTTCAAACTTTCCTTCTGCCATAATCTGAGCAGCTTTTCCTCTGAATTGTTGAAGTTCCTCTTTGCTATCAACCGAAGTTACACAGTTATCTACGTAAAATGATCTCCGAAGTCTCTGTGTAACATCTGCATGGTAAGAATCGTATTGGTTTAAATGATGATTGATCACCGCTCCCAGCAGGAAGGGACTGCAATTGACACCAAAACAACCCTGCAATGTTGGAAAGTCTTCATTTTCTTATGTTTGAAATCTTGCCACCATCTAAACTTAAGAAACTTTCTATCTTCCTTTGTGACCGAAATTTGTAAAAAAGCTTTTCTTATGTCCGAGATAACCCCGATTTTCTTTTCTCTGAATCTCACTAGCACAGTTGGGAGAAGTTCTATCAGATTCGGACCTTTCGCTAGGCAGTCATTGAGAGACGGATATCCTTTAACTTTAGCCGATGCATCGAACACCGGTCGCACACTTGTGGTTGAACCACTTTTAAATACTCCGAAGTGATCTTCTTCTTCTGTAATTTCTTCTATGATGCCTTCTTGTAACCACTCTTGAAATACTGCATCATAACTTTCAAACTTTCCTCCCTCCATTAATTTGGCGCTGGTAGACAATAATCTTTTTTCGACTAACATTTTATTATTTTGAATATTATTATTTTCTTCCAACCATGGCAAACAAATTTCATATCTACCTTCTTCATTTCTCTTTACTGTTCTCTTAAAATGGCTAGTAACAGCAGCTTCAATTTCTAATTCAGTTTTCTTTTCTACTGGATCAGTGATTCCAATGGTATCTAAACTCCAAAGACTACTTATTTGATCATTTAAATTAAGCATAGCACTGGAAGTGGCCACACTCAGACCGTTATTCATATTATTCATTCTTCCCATGACCACCCAACCTAGTACTGTTTCCATAGCTAGTAATCCGCAACTAAGATAGTGCGTTCTGCCTGTATAAAGATTACCTGCCATGTCCGCCCCAATAAGTAACTCAATAGGTTGGTTTTCATTACCAATGTCTGTACAATTTATGTCCATATCTTTTATTTCTTGCATCCAAGGACCATTTTTCATACATGGGATGCTGCCACATATTACTTTCTGATCTAAAACTTCTATTCTACTGGCTGAGTCTCCAACTGAACTCGATATTAAGATTTCATACCTATTATGTTTTTCTTTATTTGAAGATCCCCCACCAAATAACGTGTGAATTAATGTTTCCGATCCTACTGGTTGGTATTTCATTTCCGCAGCTGTAGACTTAAGGATATAGGAACGTTGAGATCCTGTGTCAATTGTAAGTCTAACAACTCTTTTATTTTTGTTATTATTTAATTTTACCTTCAAAGTTTGCAATAGGACCTCCCCCGAACAACAGTGACTTGAAAGAGCGGCCTTTTCCTTTTTATCTCTAACTTCTTCTCCACTTATCCTTCTCCCATGATCAGGTAAATTGGAACACATAATAGTCCAGTGCCTCCTGAAACATATATGACACTACATTTGCTCTACAGGAATTTGAACGATGCCCCGTTTTTAGACATATGAAACAACAATTTTTCTTCTTTAAAACATCTAATTTTTCTTTTAAAACCATTTTTTGTGCCTTAAAACAATCCTTACTTTCATGAGATTTCTCACAAAAAATGCAAAGTTTAGTGATATTTTTCTTTTCAACCACAAATAAGTCGCTGGCAGTAGGAATTTCTTCAATAGGTTTTTTACATTTTTTCGTTCCTGGTTCCGTCAAGCCAAACCCTGATTTTGTTAATAAGATTTTCTCCTCCCCTTCTACTTCCGCTCTAAGGAATCCTAATAAAGACTTCAATTTGCTGTTGTATTAGTCGCCTTCTGTAGGCACTATTGGATTCCTAAGCCAGGCCCTAAAAATATCCTCGGGGATACACGACTCTACCAATGGGCACAACATGGCCGCAAACTTGTCACAAGTAACCCCTATGGATTCAAGAGATCTCAAATGCGATTCTAATTTATCATGTAACTGGGAGGTACTTAATTTATTTTTTGTCTCAACGGCATTCTTAATAACGAGACCTAACAATTCTCTTACATAAAATTCTATTTGTAGCTGGTCTCTACCAAAACGGCTCTTCAGACAATCAATTACCTTATAATAATTTTTCCCAGTTGCCGGGAAACTATCTACTACCTCCCTTGCTCTACTGCCGACAACTGTCGCCTGAATCAAGTAGGTAATTTTATCATCATCACTCAAGTCCTCATCTAGGTGAATTCTTTGGAATTGGGTCCAAAAACTAAGCCAGTTCTTTATTTCCCCGTTAAATTTTTGCAGCTCAATTTTAGGAAGTTTGCTTTTCCTCTTAGGTCCCAGTGACGAATGATCTGATGCGCTTTCGTTTCCTATAATGTTATGACTAAAAAGATAATCTATTTTCACCCTCACGCAGTCATATTTCTCATTGAATTCCTCAATGGCTAAAATTTCTTTGTTGTAAGTATCCTCGCTATCATTTAATAATAAGAAATTTCCTACCTAATGATCCAGAATGTTCAGGTCATTCTTGTACCTCTCTAAACTTGTGAATTTTACCTTCACCATTTCTTTATTAAAATCGTCCCTCTCGATTTCTTCCGTTAAAGCTTTATAACATTTAGTGAAGAGCATCCTCACTGGTCTTCTCTTCTTTATTAGTGTATCCATGATTAAAGAATGATATTTTAATCACGTCGGGGTCACCACAATGTTGAGACTGCGAGAGTTCTACCCGATCTCTCCAACTCCAAACAACTAATTATAGAAAATATAAAGTAAATAGAAGGTAAATTAAACTAACAAAATAACAAAACTAATCAATATATACAAAACTCTTAAAATTTATTTAACTTAAACATGAGGTACATAAAAAAAAGGAACCAAAAGACGTAACCTTTTCCCAACAACAAGCACAGCTCTCTGTAGGTTACATAAGTTAACCGCATTGTTTTATATACATACATCATATTTCCCCAACAGATATAATATTCAAACATTAAAAAACTTAAATTAATCAAATACATAATATATATTTTTGAATATTAAATTAATTATATCTTTTAAATTATTATTTACAAAAATGCATAAAGTTATTAGGTACATCACAAGACACCCCCCCCCCTACACTCAACACACTGGTTTGACAAAAACATCCTGATGATGGGCAAACGCCTGAAACCACGATGATCACCGAAAGAAGCAGGCTGTCACGGAAAATATCTCTGACAAAATAAATCACTCTCCAGGGGACAGTAGAAAATGCACTCAATCTAAAAGGAGGCGCCACACTGTTTTGATAGTAAATGAGGTTTGACTGGATGATGATAGCCAGAATTGTGTATATTATGAATAAAATAAATTGAAGATTGCTTATCGAAAACTGTAGAACAGTTTGTTAAATTTCATAGAACTTATCTCAGATGCTACTTCTGACGGAAAGATACTGCTTCACATTTATCTATTTAATTATAATTTTCATATGAAATATAATTTTAGAAAATGAAAATATTAAATGGGTGCATCAGCTGAGAAATATTTAGCGTAAAACAAATAACTGAATACAAATTAATAGTTAAATCAAATGTATTGAAGTTGTTCAGTTTTTAATGGTACTAAACACCGACTATTGCTCTTGTGATACATGCACCTCCCAAGGTCTTTTCGGATGTTTAAAAAATGCTGCAATTACAATAGCTGTATTGGTTCCGCCCAGCTTTGCGTTATATTTCTGGGTGAAAAAAAGGCGACTCAATGAACAGCTATGTAAAAAACAAGGTAACAGTAGATTATGAAATATTACCGATACGTATGAAATATAAAATAAGTAATTAGACCTCAAATCCTCAGTAAATTTGTTACATTCTTTACACTATTAAGCAGCTATTAGCATTTTCATTGAAAACTCTTGTTATAGAAAGTTACGAGAAAATTGAAAGTAGAATTTAATTATTTTAGAGTCACTCAGAAAGTTTTGAGATTTGAAAAAAATATGTAATTTGAACTTTGTTCTATTTGAAAAACACTTGAGTTTCCGGGTTGAGACCGCGTCAGTGGTTCGTTACACATTGAAAGACAACAACGCAAACCTTTCAAGGTGTAACGACCTAAAAGGCTCATTGCCAAATGGGTGAATCGTCGGTTTTTAGCAAATCACTGATGCGGTCTCGTCCCGAAAACTCAAGTGTTTTTGATGAAAGTGGCCGCGGAAATCTAAAAGATCACATTAGTCGTTTCATTTTAATCACCGAGTTAGTAATGAAATAATTTTTTACCTCTAAATAACGTGGAACTTAATAAAGCATTTCAGAACTAAGATGTTCTATATTTTAAAGTATGACTGAGTCTTAGTGCATTCAGTCCTTGCAAAAGGGATTTGGAAGCTTCATTTCGCGGAACTATGGTTTACTGAATTTAAAAGGGGCCACTGCCACTGTTCCTCATTGATGAGGATAGCAGTTGAAAATCATACACAGATAAGATTTGAAATCATTACTAGATACAAGATATACATACGAAATGATAGATGAGTCATTAATCAGGAGCGGCAATAAAGCATTCTGGACCGACATCTTAGTATGAATGAAGTCGTTTGTTCGCAATTGCTAACGATGTTTTAAAAGTTCGAAGAGTGCGAATTAGCAATGAAATCCTCTATATGTTGAATGACTATGGAGGTCATCTGATATTTTATCCATCGTAGCATGCATACTTTTCATATTCCATACCGGTTTCGGATTCTCATCCTGTCAGAACAAATTTATTACATTCGTGTAGAGAGTTTACATCAATATTATGTTTCTGTTACACACCACATTGTTGGATTGTTGGTTTGTTGACACACAATCAACAAGCCAACAAGTGTGATGTAACAGCAATATTACATTGATGTAAACTCTCTGCACGAATGTAATAAATTTGTTCTGACGATTGGATGAGAATCCGAAACCGTCAGGAATATGAAAAGTATGCATGCTACAACCGATAAAATACCAGATGTTATCCAGCATTGCGAACCCATCCACATATTCAATGATGGAAGTCGTTTATCTTTAAATAGTCATAGTTGTCGACGTTCGTTCCGTTTTATGACGCTCTAACATGTCAAGGGAATAGGATATGGATTCATGAAAAAAGTGATGCATGCTGCTTTTTTGACAGAAGTACTGAACTGGTGAAGATGTTGAAGTGGTAGGGCAGAAGACAATGACAATAAATGGTACACTACAGAATGCTTCCTCCGAAGCTCGGTATCCTGAACGTCAGAGATTTTATGTTCCATCGCGACAATACCTCTTACATATTACTGGATAAACTGTTTAATTTTTGTCTGCCTAGTGGTGTCAAAATTATTGAACATTCACCTTATTCATCTATCTTTATTTGCCCCGTGTTATTTTTTGCTCTCCTTCAAGATTAACAAGTTTTTGCGGTGTTAATGTTAAGAAATTCATTCAGAAGAGGAGCATGATAATATGTATATAATATCATGATAACATGATATCAGGCTTTTTGAACACTTATCTTCGGATTAATGGATTGAAACTTTTAAAATAAGACAAAACTGCATTGAAGCGGGAAGAGAGTACTTTGAACAGCAATTACAAAATTTTGCCGAAATAGGTAACCACTTTCTCATATCTCAGTACTTTCTGACTGATCCATTTATTTTACTAATAGAAATAACATATGTTTTAAAGCGTTTTTCTAAACAGTTGTAACTAAATTTCATGACAATATTGCATGCGATTCAGTGTTACCACATTTCTATGTAGCTGAAATATAATAAACTTAGATCTATGATCGCCATTCCACACATGTTTCACAAATGGGTACGGTGTAATATAATTATTACAGAAGAAACATCGGAATTTGAAATTGTAAATCTACGTAGATGCTAAGTGTTTGTATATTCGTTAAAAGTGACGAAAAACTTTCAAAATTAAACCAATAAACAAAATTTATTCAAACAAATTTATAAATCCCGTTGAAGTATTATTTTGTGCTTTTGTTAATGTAAGTGAGATTGCTACAAGTATTCCTTGGATTTTTATAGTAATTAACATGTTTATTTCTATATACTATACACAATCACCAATTTCCAGATGAGACGAAGACCCCTAATCGTATTTGTGAAATAGATTATAGCTATTTACCTAACAAATCAAGTAGTAGCAACGAGAAAAGACTGGAAACGGCCGTGGATACCCTAACTCGTGGGATGAAAATCACTAACAAGAGATTATTACAATTAAGTGAACAAGTACTCAGTCTCAGGAGAAGATTGGAAGACTTTTCTACCCAAAAAGAGAGATATCGTCAACATGAAGACTTAGAAAATTGTATCCCAGATAAATAACCATGACATTTTTAAAAAATGAACCGTTTAATTCTTGTTCCAAAAAAAAGATTGATAAATATAACATATGCATTTTCGTTTCAATCAAAATAAGGGTATGGATTTATTAGAGAAAATCTAAAACTGAGTCTGAATTTGCAGCTAATACAAAACTTGTTATTAATTATGTTCTTAAGAAGTCCTAAGCGCAAATAAATAATAATTCTAGTTTTAATAACAAATACAAATTTAATTTTTTTATTTTATTCAAATTTACAACTGTAACAATAGTTACAAGTAAATATAATGGCTAATACAATGATGGGATGTTAGATTGGAGAAGGCACCCAGTGGTGACACTACATTGTCATGAAACATGATATATTATTTCATAGTGTCATCACAATAGTAGATCACGAGACCATCTCCTCTTCAATTTCTTTAGGGGATTATCTGGTATTGTAGGACAGCAAAGTTGTTCTATTAGAGGATTGAAATTATCTGCAGAAGAAGAATGGAATATGAGAAAACGAGATTTCGCTAGATCACGGGCAAAAAGGATAGATATTCAGGTCATTTAGAAGTGAGGTTCAATACGAAAAATAGAGCGTTAAGAATTTTCCGATTTTACTCGATTCAAAATGAGTCAAGTTTCAATTTTGAAGTTGTTCCTGTAATAATGGAAATTATCAGAGACATTTTCCGTGGTAGCCTGCTTCATTTTTGGTCATCGATCGGTTTAGGGCGTTCGCCCATCTTCAGGATGCGTTTTTGCGGAAGCTTGTGAACTTCCGTTAGAGTTCCGGGCGCAGATGTTATCCCATAGGTATGTTTTGAAAAAGTTAATGTATGATGATAGAATATATAATAAAATATGCCAACTCAATACTAAAGTTTTAACATATAGTTATTGGAAAAATAAGACTACCCCTCTTTTCTGTGAGAGTTTTTTGGAAATATCTAAAATTAAACATTTAGTTAATACAGAAAAGAGTAATTCTATGAGTTATAATCTAACCTGTTTGGACATAAATGTAAAGCTCATTGGGGACTTTACAAATTACCCACCTAGAATTAAGGATTTAGCTTTGCGTGATTCTATAGAAAATTTATGGCCTGAGGCTTACATAATATATACTGACGGATCTAAATTAAATGGTAAAGTAGGTTGTGCTTTTTATGATCCTCAGAAGAAGTTTTTCGAATTGGCTAGGCTACATGAATTTGCTTCGGTCTATACAGCAGAATTAAGTGCCATATTGTTAGCTCTTAAGTATATTCTTAGCCTCCACAGGGAAGGCTGTTATGCGATTATAAGCGACAGCCAAAGTTCTCTTATTAAATTAGAAAATACTAAAGTTCCTTTTGAAAATAATTTTATACTAAATGAGGTTTTATTGACAATACATTTATTAATTGAGAAAGATGTGAAAGTAAATTTTGGTTGGTTGAAGGGACATAGTGGATTAAGGGATAATGATACAGTGGATTTAATGGCAAAAGTGGCCACTGTGAAAGGGGAATATGTGGATTATATCCCTTTGCCATATAACGACTTGGAAATAGTAACAGATAGAAAAATTTTGATTGATTGGCAAGGGAAATTATAAATAGTGATAAAGGTAGCATGTATAAGAAATATTATCCTACTTTGAAAAAGAAAACCTGGTTTAGGGGTTTAAATATAAGTAAAAAAGTTGTGACTATTGTAAGCAGGCTTAGAGCCAATCATGCAGTCTGCAGGCCTTATATGCATAGAATAGGGTTATGTTCCTCACCTCTTTGTGAACAGTGTCAGGAAATTGAAGACTTCAAACAAATTGTGATGATCTGCAGTAAATATTCTCCAGAAAGAAATACTTTCTTTAATAATATATATACATATTTAATGTGTCCCTTCAACTATGAAAATATTATATTCTCGGAAAATGTGTATGGACTGCAGGAATTAATACAATTCCTATCGGTTTATAAATACGATAATGGTTAGTATTTTATATGGAAAATATCCAGCATAATGGGTTTGGACATCTGGTTGTAGTTTTGTTATAGGTTTTAGTTTAAAGGGGTGCGAGGAATATTGAGTACTCCACCCCAATTTCGTTTGTAGGATTAGTATGGTGAGTGTGAGTAGTGCGTGCGTGTGTGTGTGTGTGTGTTTTGTGTATACAATAGCTAGATGTAAATATTTTGTAAATAGCTAACTTATTATGAATGCTAGTATTTATTTGAATGGAAGTATTTATTTGCATGAATGATGTAACGTAGATCAAATTGTAGGAACAAATGTATTTTTGGAAGGATGTGTGTATGTGAGTGTGCATGTTGTATATATAGTGTGGATAGTAGGATAAGACTAAAGGGGTGCGAGGAATATCGAGTTCTCCACCCCACTTATTCATTTTATTGGAGCATCTGTATTGATGTGTATATTGTACATATGCGTGTTGGTTCCTGACACCTGTAATAGTGCTTGGATCGGTGTTCCGCGATTTTGTTGGATAATTAAGACAAAATTTGCAACATCAAACATAAGATATTATGGCTAAGGCCTCGTAGCTAATGCCAAAAAAAAAAAAAAAAAAAAAAAAAAAAAGGATGCGTTTGTCAGACAGTGTGATAACAAAGACTTGCACAGAGCAAATTCAGTTTATACACTGACTGGTCCCTTTTAATTGTATTTTGAAACTAAACTCTTAAACTAGGTCAAAGGGAGGTAGCTTGGTGGGAAAGGAACACGTGTTTGGGTTGTTAAAGAGGCAAATTTTCCGTAAAATGGAAACAACACGTAGGGGTCTGATTTTTAAACTCTGTTGTTGGAGGGAGATTCACTTGACAATTAAATAATCAGATTAACTTTAAAATTGAATTAAATAACGATTTCAAGCTAACACAATTTAAAATTAAGTGATTAAAATAATAAAAATTAAAATTAAATAATACACATAAGCATACTAAGCATATTTTATAATATTTAAAACTATGTAATATAGTAATTGTAATATAATATTGTAATGTAATAAATATTGTAATGTAAAATTGGAATGTAATATAGTAATTGTCAAGTGAATCTCCCTCCAACAACAGAGTTTAGAAATACCACCCCCACGTGTTGTTTCCATTTTAAGGAAAATTTGCCCCTTTAACAACTAAAACACGTGTTCCTTTCCCACCTAGCTACCTCCCTTTGAACTAGTTTGAGTTTAGTTTTAAAATACAATTAAAAAGGACCAGTCAGTGTATAAACTGAATTTGCTCTGTGCAAGTCTGTGTTATCACACTGTCTGACAAAAACATCCTGAAGATGGGCGAACGCCCGAAACCGGTCAATGACCAAAAAATGAAGCAGGCTACCACGGAAAATGTCTGATGCTTTCCAGCTCTGCGGAACCAACCTGCACAACAATAATGGAAATTATCTCTATAAATTCAAAATGCTGATGATCTGCCACCGCGGTCCGCATTTCTAGGGTTTGCGGGCCATCGTGAGCCGCACTTTGGAAACCCTAGCTCTGGATATATTATAAGAAAATTAGGAATGCAATTATGCAATAAAAATAATAACGGAAAATAATATTAAGTAGATAATGTAAAATTTAGATCCATGTTATACTTACATGCATACTACTCATTCTGATACCCGTTCTATTACTTATAAGTTATATTTATAATGACAAAGTTTATTTAAATTTCAAATTTTGCTCATATGTCCAACATAAATGTGCAGTAAGTGTGGGGGGGGGGGATAAGTAGAGGCAGCTAGACAATATTGAGATTACATAGTAGAGAGGCCAATAATATTGAACAAACACATTTGAATTTAACGTCTCAGATTCCTCAGAACCACCTATATACATTTTTTTTATAGAAAAACTGTAGGTTTTCCTGTGCTAGTTTATGAGCTGAGATAGAATTATATCCGTGGGTTAGTATTCCAACTTGGCTTCCAAATGCTGTGCCACTGGGGCAAAGCCTTGGCGATTCCAGTGGGGCAGCAAGCCAACCCTAACGCCCACACTGTAGGGGCTGGTAACGGGCTCCCAGGCCATGGCAGACCACCGGTAACCTCTCGTTGACTTCCTTCTGTTCTTATCCTTCCTATTTATTTTCTAGATCACCCAATCCTTTTTCTTTTCGGCTCAGTGCTACGGTGTTACGCGGCTTGTGTCGGGATGGTTGGTCCCGGACCCTAATCCCGTAGTCGGTAGGAAGCGGAATACCAGGCGACCTCCAAGAGTAATTAGCCTTATCCGGTCTTGCGGGGTTCTTGCCGGGTGTACTGTCTACCTTCCCAGCTATCCATGGGAACAGATATGGATGTAAATATTAAAGCAACTGAAAGACCTCAAATCTGATATGTCTATGGTTATAACAGGATGGTTCCGAAGGCACGTGTTAGTTCTAGATTGAAACTCAGCCTGAGGTTAGAGTTAAATCCAACATCTATTTCCTGAATACCGCTCCTTACCTGCATTAGATACTAATAAACCTCTAATACAGATAAATTCCAAAACGGACTTACCTCTACTGTTACAGTTGGTACTGCCCCTTATTGTATGATGCACATTTGCGTCGCATCCAACGAGTAGCTGAATATTCTTTGCCTCACAGTAGATGATAATGTCTACCAGCAGCTCTAAGTGGCAGAGCTGATACTAATCTGAAAAGTAGGTGGAATAGGCCTTCGGTAGATGCCGTGATGATTGCTGTTACAAAATCGCCTGAACAAATTGCTGACAGCAGGTTACCATCAATCTGATTATTAAGAATTATACAGGCTCTTACTATAACACTTTGCCATGGAGGGAGCGAAGGTTTCTCACCTCTCGCCATTGAGCCACGGTTCCTGCATGAAAGCGATGTGTAATCGCTCTTAGTCGAATCTCCTTCACAGTGGTGCCGTAGCGACCCTAGTACCCAGGCTGCGCTATCCTTGTCGGTGCAATAAGGAGGTGATAGCCTGATTTATATGAACTTAAGAAAGCGCACCTGATGATCCTCAATGGTGACAGCCATAACGGCAAGCAAGGACTACTAGGTGGCCTTAACTCTCTCCGTCCCAACTGCGTGCCATGGTAACCTGCCGCATCAATGACGACCTTCTCGGAAGACATGGCCTTCCCATAAGTTGGAGACCCGATCTTCTTCGAAGATCGCGATGTTTGTCCGATCTTATCTGCCTTCTCATGTCCCGCTAAGTTCTCCTTGATTACGTCCGACTCACGATTACTAATTGCTTGTACCCGCCTTTAGGACACCCCGTCAGTCGGGCTTCGAGTATGTCGTCATCCGATATTTTATTGACGTCTTCCAGGAATAATAACTAAAGGGCCTCCTGTTTGTCTTATGGTGATCTTAGTGATGGGGGCCAAGCCTGCCCATCTGAGAATCCTTCAGTTGCTTCAATATTTACATCCATATTTGTTCCCATGAGTAGTTGGGGAGGTAGATGATCCATCCGGCGAGAGCCCTGCAATGACCGACCGGATAAGGCTAACTATTCTGAGAGGTCGCCTGTATCCCGCTCCATACCGACCGTGGGATTAAGCTCGGGGACCAATCATCCTATGTGCTGGGTTGCGTAACACCTTAAGATTGAGCCAGAAAGAAAAAGGAAACGGTGATTTAGGAAGTAAAAAGGAAGGATAAGAACAGTAGGAAGGGCTGGCCCGCTGCCCCACTGGAATCGCCAAGGCTTTGCCCCAGTGGCACAGCATTTGGAAGCCAAGTTGGAATACTAACCCACGGATATAATTCTATCTCAGCTCATAAACTAGCACAGGAAAACCTACAGTTTTTCTATAAAAAAAATGTATATAGGTGGTTCTGAGGAATCTGAGACGTTAAAATTCAAATGTGTTTGTTCAATATTATTGGCCTCTCTACTATGTAATCTCAATATTGTCTAGCTGCCTCTACTTATCCCCCCCCCCCACACTTACTGCACATTTATGTTGGACATATGAACAAAATTTGAAATTTAAATAAAATTTGTCATTATAAATATAACTGAAATAAGAGCAGTAACAGAGGGTCACATGAGCGTTAACATTAAATTCTGTGTACTACATGAAGAAGCTGTAGTACTGTAGTACATGTGTAAGTATAACAACGTGATCTAAATTTTACACAATCTGCTTAATATTAATTTATATTATTATTTTTATTGTATTAATTGCATTCCTAATTTTATTTTCAAAATATATAAAGTATTTATTGACCGTTTATGAATTATGTTATGAAGAAATTTGGAAAGGATCGGTCAGGAAAGAAACATTCAATTATGCCAAAGTTTCGACAGAATTTCCCGTCTTTATCAAGGCTTTAATCTAAATAACAATACAATCAGGAACCAGAATGCATTAATAATAATGTAAAATACAGAATAATAATAACAAAAACAAAAAACACAAAAAATTAAAAATAATATTGAACTTACATATAGATGTTTGTTGTGGTGGAATGGAAAGGAGTTAGTGTGAAACTAAGTCTCTGTACGAGTCTGTGTTGGCACACTGTCTGAAAAACGCATCCTGAAGATGGGCGAACGCCCGAAACCGGTCGATGACCACAAAATGAAGCAGGCTACCACGGAAAATGTCTCTGATTACATATAGATGGTCGTGAAGATGTGGGGAAAGAATTTTTAACATGCACATTTGTTACTCGTTGAAACATAAAAAAAGAAAATTAAAAGTTACTAGTTTCTTGTCTTAAATCATCTACAGAAATGGAACTGGGTTGAATAGGCAAGTGAAAGGGATTTGATAAAATTTTTAGAGGTGGGATAGGTGAAAAGGAATTATAGAAAGTCATGTTTTGAAAAACCGTTATACAATATGAACAAATTAGTATTATCATTACGAAAATAAACAGAAAATTTATTTCTTTTGATATATATCATATCATTTCTTTTTTCCTGTTAGTTTCTATTGCTAGTATTTTTGCTTTAGAAAAATGAAATTATGACATTTTTTCTCTAAAATGTTTGTCTTCTAGTTCGTAAGTAAAATGTAGACGAGGATGGAAAGAATTAAATATGTCAAGAATTGCGTGTAATACAAATTCACAATTTCTGTACACATAATTGTGTGCACTACAATTTGTGAATTCTGTGTTATTACAAACCATTTACACTCACTAACCCAGAACCGATACCAGAACGATCCCACCTGCCTATCCCTGATAAATCAAAGCCTCAAAAATATCTCTTAAAGAAAATCCTGATCTTCTAATCCTTTCCTCCGACAAAACCAAGCAAACTGTTGCTATGGAAAGCCGATTATACTTCAAAAATACAGAATCTTGTTACAGACATAAAAACTTACATTGGCATTGGGTTAACAAAAGAACCCTCTAATACAATAAAATTACAAACTAACAACTCATTAATGACCTACATAAACATAAATACATTGACTTACACACAAAAAATCAGCTCATCAATAACTTTCCCACTCCTCTAAAAATGTATGGTCTTGTCAAAACTCACAAAATAGGTAATCCTTTACCACGTATTTTTTCGTTCATTAAGTCCCCTACCTATCATATATCCAAGAATTACTTAAACATTTTTCTAATCACAATTACAATATTAAAGATTCCTTTGCTCTCAAAGAGAAATTAGAAACTTTAAAACTTCCCGATAACTACATTCTATGTTCCTTGATATTTCCTCCTTATTTACAAATGTTCCCATAAATGACACAATTGGCTCTAATAAAAATAATTTCCATTTATTAGTTAATAAAACAAAAATTCCCATGAACACCTTCATCACATTACTCACACACTGTAGCAACTCAGGATATTTTACATATAACAACCAATTATAAACAGATTTCCGGAACAGCAATGGGTAGTAGCTTTGGACCAATTCTTGCTGATTTATGAATGACTTAATAGAAAAATTCATTCCCAAACTTCCTTTTAGATTGCCCTTCTTTTATAATATGTAGATAATTGCCTAACAGCAATACCATCTGACCAAGTACACATAATTCTTGACATATTTAATTCTTTCCATCCTCGACTACATTTTACTTACGAACAGAAAACAACAATACTATTACCTTTTCGACTTAACCCTTATACGCGGTGTTAACAACACTCTTATAACTAATGGACACTCAAAAAACATACGCTCCGACCGTTATCTTTATTTCAAATCCCAACACCCATATTCTCAAAAAATCAATTTTCTTAAAGCTTTTTCCAGACGAGTCTTTTGCCTTAGTCATCCCAAATTTCATCAAGGCAATAAAAAAAGACTCTATAATTTTCTCTAACAATGGCTATACTCAACACCTCATTAATAAAATATTTAATGAAATACTTTTATCTACACGCACCAACATACGACATTACGATAACAACTACCACAGAAGTTTGTAATAACCCATTCTCCTCATATTTCTGTTGACCAAGCTCCGAAATACATTTCATTTACATACATTAACAAACTGTCAGAGAGAAAATCTCTAAAATTTTCAGACGCTCTAATATCATTTTAGCCCACAAATGCACTACACTATTAACAAGTTATACAGCAAATTTAAAGACCCTACTCCTATCAAATTACAATCAGTCCTCGTTTACCAGATAGACTGTACACAATGTCCAGTTGATTATATTGGTCAAACTACACATTACTTAGAAAACAGAATGTACCAACATGAATACGATTGTTCATTTTAAAAATGGAAACATCAAACAAATGGAATATATATCAGAGATATTTTCCGTGATAGCCTGCTTCATTTTGCGGATCGCCCGGTTTCGGGCGTTCGCCCATCATCAGGATTTCAATAGTGCGATGATAATGCAGTGTATTATATACAATGATAGTAAAACTCCTAAACGGAGTGTGTGAACTGATTTTGCTCTGTGCAAGTCTGTGTTTTTGGACTGTTTTATTAAAACATCCTGATGAGGGGCGTACGCCCGAAACTGGTCGATGACCACAAAATGAAGCTGGACATCACGGAAAATATCTCTGATGCTTTCTAGCTCTGCGGTTCCACCGCAACAACTATATTTGTGTACTTTGCTTATTATGTATTAAGTCTACATATTATTCTGAAACTCGCTGAATAACAATTCTCATGTTTACTAAAGGAGAACGCGTGAGAGAGAAAAAGATTATGTTTAAGAAATTGTATCTACAATATATATTAGCTCACTAACAAGTATCGACTATAAGTTCTTTTTAAATAAAATAAAAATATTTTGCCGAATTGAATAGCTGCAACACTAATCAACCATAAAAACATTTAATGTTAAATTTAAAAAGCTTTGGATCTATCATAAAGTTTTTAGACAATTTCCTTAATCAATCATGGAATCGTTCTTTGGCAATTTAAGATCAGTCTGCTGCAGTTGGTTATTTTTTTTTTAGTTTAAACTATTACTGTGTATTTGATTTGCAAAATAAGACCTCAATTACCTTTTTTTTAATGGAAAAATTTCTCTAATTCTAGTTAAAAAAAATCTAATAAAGCAAATATCATTATTCAAAAGCAAAAGGAAAATAAATTTCATTATTCAACAAATTGAACGCTTGTATGACGAATTGAATTGAACAAGCCGCTGTGAGTTCGTGTCGCCCTCCTTCGGCCATCAGAAAAAACATTGACGGAGCGTTGTGTATCTGAGATCACTGCCTTCGCGAACTACTTAGTACGTGATAATTATTTTCTAAAGATAGGTGAAGCTGTTCAATGAAAAATTACACATACTTCGACATAGAATTTTAATTTTTTGAATATAAGATAAGCAAAAATGATTTTAGAAAGAAGAAAGGAAAGTAATTAAAAAACAAAACAAAGAAATTATTATATCTACTTAACTTGTATTGGAACCTTTCTTATGATTATGGTTGGCTTTCTTTCAAATTAGGATGGCCGAGAGGATAACTTTATGTAAATCGTAAACAGCTGTATGCAGTGGTGTCTGTGTGCAAAGTATGAGGGAACTTAAGTTGTAATTTCATTAAATTTGGGAGTTTGAGTGTGTATAAAAACGTAAAGGAACTGTTTTAAGCTCAAAAATGGGAAGATCTCGTTCCAGAAGTAAATCGCCCAGGAGGCGGCATAAAAAAAAACATTCCCATAAAAGGTCTAAATCTAGAGATCGATCACATAAACATCGGGAAAAGTCACGCGAGAGGTCCTCTAAAACAAGGTGTAGTATTCTTTCTTTCTTTGGTTTTGCTTCTGAAATAATAGTATCAATATAATTTTCATAGTACTGAATTTAATTATATTAAAAACTGTTTAATGCAGAAAGAGATCGCGGTCAGCATCATCCAGCAGTAGTACAGATGTGTCGGAGAGTAAAAATGTTAATTCTCTCAAGAAAAAAATATTTAATTCTGGAAAAATGGATGAAGTTGAAAGATTAGCCGAGCTAGAGAGACAAAGGTTGGTTTAAATTTTTTATTAGAAATGTCATTTATAGTTTCAATGATATTATAGTTCGGTTTTTCTTAAATTCATTAGTAATATTTTCTTCATTTATTAAAAACTCCATACTTAAGTATTACTGCTCGAAGTGTTGCAAACTTTTCAAGTGCTTTAAGATCAATACTTTCAAGCTAAACTAATAGTGTTCAAAGTAAAAACAAAAACATGGTTTAACTGCTTTCCTGACATTGAATGAATATGTGCAGGTGCATTAATTGGAGTGTTTGAGGGATTTGTTCTTGCTTTAACTTTCTTTCAGTTCTAACAAATGTGCTAAGTATATCGTTGTTTCAAATTATCAAAGGCTTTCTTGCTGAAGAAAAATAATAAACAAGATGATCGTAAAACAGACTGATTACAATGTTTCACGTCTTACAGTTAGTCTTTATTGTCAGGTAGTTTATTTCTGAGTTTCCTTTAAGTGATCAGGCTCGTTTAGGTAAAATTGCATATCATGAAGTGATTTCGCTTCCGCATTTCGTCGGAATAAATGTCTCAAAGTTTTAAGCTTGCTAACATCTTCACGGTTTCTTTTTCGTTATTTGAAACGTAACTGTAATAACAAAAAATATTCGGAGAATACTCATTAACGCTTATCTAATCTAATTTTATGACATCCTTCAGGTAGATTAAACGTTTTCTATAATGCTTTACATTTATTTTTCTAGTTTATAAAAATGGATAGAATAATGTATTATATTTCATGTAATATATATTATATCAAATACATGATCGTCTATCTAATGAAACGTTTGCAAGTTGATATGTGCTATGTTCGTCGAAACCTAAATTTGCCTATGTTCGGTGCGCCAGTCTTAAGTAAACTACTTATCTGCTTTCTCTTCAGATGTGTATCTGTTAAATTGATAACTATCAGATACTTAGTTAAGTAAGATAAAGGTTGCTATGAAGCTGAATTCATTGTTTCTACATGATCCATTGTTGTTCCCTGCTGTATCTATGTTTCTATATTTAATTTTAGTCATCTGTAAAAGTAAAGGAATGAGCATTTGGAAATATTAATAGTGATGAGCTAGAGTTTGCTTATGTGTGGATATTAAACGGAAGTAATTATACACTTTCATTATTTTTGCCATGCCTCTCTGAATTGTGTATGAGGTTTGGGCAGTCAGTAAGTGTTCGTCAAATAGGTTGTAATACACTTAGGAGAGGCAAAATCTCTGTAAATTTGATAATAAACAAGTTCAATAATATATGTGCTTGCATTTTATTTTTCTTCAGACGTCAAAGAGAAATGGAACAAAAAATCGTTGAAGAAGAGACAGCTAAAAGAATAGAAGTACTTGTGAATAAAAGAGTTGAGGAAGAGTTAGAAAAACGTAAAGAAGAAATAGAAGCTGAAGTACTGCGAAGAGTTGAGGAAGCTAAGAAGGAAATGCAAAGAGAAATGATGCTAGAAATGGAACGCAGAAAACAGCAACTCCTCGACGAAGAGAAAAGACGAGAGGTACAAGTCAATAGTTTTAACTTTTCTACACTTTATTAAATTTATTAAACTTTTCTCCTAATACCTCTTTTATGTTTGTCTCTTCTTTTTTATTTGTATTCTAAATATGGAGACAATATTGAAATAATTATTACCACCAAAATATTCGCAGTAATTTTTTTGTGTGTAATTATTTATTAATTTCTTCTTTGAAAATATCTATTTTAAAATAGCTTTCGAATTTCATCGGATTTTTTTTTATAGATACATGTGAGCTGCTAAGTTATCTTTTACATTACTTTCTAAGTTACGTTAAAAATGTATGCTATCATTCTATTTAGTTGTCAGCAGTGCCAACTCCAGTAAAAAAAGTTTCTTCTTTAAATTGGTTGGAAATAACAAAGTTCAAGTTAGGCTGTTGTGGTGGTTGGTTCCGCAGAACTGGAAAGCATCAGAGTCATTTTTCCCGATAGCCTGCTTCATTTTGTGGTCATCGACCGGTTTCGGGCGTTCGCCCATCTTCAAGATGCGTTTCTCAGGCAGTTTTATAACACAGACTTGCACAGAGCAAATACTTTTTTCAACGAATTAAATAGTTATCAAATTAAGTAGCAGCTTTCATAAAAAAAAGTAGCACCACCAAAAATTCTATTTAAAAAAGAAAATAAAGATATATATTCTTCCCAAATAACAAATAGTTGCACTTGAGGAAACAGTCTAGAAGCATGTTTTTCTTATAACTCAACTTTTAAGTGCAACTATGAGTGTGTAAACTGAATTTGCTCTGTGCAAGTCTGTGTTATTACATTGGCTGACAAACGCATCCTGAATATGGGCGAACGCCCGAAACTGGTCGATGACCACAAAATGAAGCAGGCTATCACGGAAAATGTCTCTGATTCAAGTTAAGCCTTGTAGCAAGCAGCTTGAAAGGGTTTCCTCAAAACCAATTGACGATTCAAATAAATACAAATAGAATAAGATTGTGAATAATCAAATACTAAAACATAAGCCTTGTATGTATTAAAGAATTAATGATCGTTCGTGATGTTTTCCGAAATACAACTTACTTCCTAATTTTTTTAATTTTTTTTTTTAAAGGATTCTGATAGCTTAATTTATAACATTTCCCGACATTAACTTCAATTCTACTAATCGATGTAATCGATTTTAATTACGAAAATGTTCACATATAGTTTTCAAAGCAAATTCTGCTTTTCTTTGTGCTAATTTGCATTTGTAGTATTTCTTTATCCCCCCCCCCTTTTCGCATCTTTTTTCTTAGGAAATAAAAGTTAAGTTATAAGAAAAACATGCTTCTAGACTGTTTCCTTAAGTGCAACTATTTTTTATTTGGGAAGAAAATATATTTTTCTTTTCTTTTTTAAACAGAATTTTTGGTGGTGCTACTTTTTTTTAATGAAAGTTGCTAGTTAATTTGATAACTATAAAAATTATTTAGGAAACGAATTATCTACTGTGTCCAAGAGTCATTCATTCATTATATCGACTAAACCTTCTAAATTGTCCAGGACCGTGTTAAATTTTTACTTTAATCGTGTGATGAGATTTTCTTTTTGCTCTTAAAGAAATTTTACATACACTTTTCTTCTCCGAGTACCATGCAAGATTTAAATTATGCTTTTGTACGTGCCTATGCTTTAATGTGCAGTAGCTTTTAAACATATTTGTACTATTATTTTCTAATAGAATGTAGATAGTCGTACCTCTTTTAACTTGTTTGCTGAAAGATGTACATTAATAGAATAAATAAGCAGCAAATAAACTTATGACAAAATAATTGTACCATTGTAAATTTATTTATTTTATAATAGGGTTTACCAGGAAAAAGATTTTCTTCACCAAACTTAAAATGACTATATAGAAAGCGCCTCTCCACTTTTAAGCTCTCCATTCCGAATCCAAAGTGTTAACCAACTCATAGCTCAACATATCCTCAAATTCCTCAACTTTTCCAATCTAACGTTGCGCCTGTCTTTTATCATCTCTAAGCTTTCTCTCTCGCTCTCCACAGAATTTTTAAGGGTTTCTATTTTAGGGCTCTATTCATTTCTTCAGGGAAATTGACGCCCAACTAGGTCTCGGAGGTTGCTGATGCGGGCACTTATTTACGTTTCGCTACACACAAATAAATGATCTCATAACCAAATACACACTTGTTCGCTTTACATGCAATATTTAACACAATAAAACATAAGTCGCAGTGGATTGCCTTTAAAATCAGTCCCTAAAACTAAGGTTTTCAAACAACCCTGATACATGGCAAAACCACACCATGCTTTCTTTCCGGGATGTTTAACCAAATTTCCTTAATTACACTTTTCCATTACTTTTCTTTTCTGATCTGCACAGTGCTCTTCGAAAATTTTTCCACCGCAAAAACAGCTTCTTCGATGCGAAGAAGCAACCGTTCGTTCATCCTCTGTTCTATGAATTGAAAATGAGCTTCACCTATCCTTAAAATATTGTTACTTAAAATGAATTTCTAGTAAATTCTTTTGTGACTTTTTCAATATAGTATCAGTCTATTAAAGAGTAATAAGGGTTCACCACTTGGAAATATGTAATTGTATTAACACTCCCGTCGAAACTCTTATAAACAGAAATTCGTATGTGAAATTCGCAGCTACTCGTCGGGGGTTCTAACGATGTTCCCTTGAACGTGTACATCGTACATACATACATACATCTTCGCTGTACAGCCCGGGACGGGCCTTGGCCTCCAGCAACAACTTTCCCCACTCTTCTCTGTCATGGCCGCCAACCACCATCTGGGAACTCCCAACTTGGAAGCATCCTTGCTAGTCTGAGCCAGCCACCTCGATTACGGTCGACCAACTCTTCTTTTCCTTACCGGGGTGTAATCCTTTATTCTCTTCGGCATCCTATCTTCGCTCATTCTCTGTACATGTCCCAGCCATCGAAGTCTGCTAATCCGGACCGCCTTTACAACATTTATATGTTTGTACTTTTCGTATAGCTCCTGGTTATACCTTTTCCTCCAAACTCCATCCACTTGCACCAGCCCATAGATCCGCCTTAAAATTTTTCTTTCGAATATAGCCAATTTCTGTTTATCTGCTCTTTTAAGCGCCCAACATTCCGAACTATACATTGATATTGGCCTTATCAAAGTCTTGTAGAGCAAGGCTTTTGTCTCTTGCGAGATCACTCTGGACTTAAGATGCCTGTTTAACCCATAATAGCTTCTACTAGCAGCCGCTATTCTCTTCTCTAAGTCTTTTGAGCAGTTATTTTCGACGTCCACATATGTACCAAGGTACACGAAGCCTTCAAACTTCTCAAATTTGTAATTATCAATGTGGAGATGTGTACTATTATTATTTTTGACCACCATATATTTAGTTTTATGCTCATTTATCGTCAATCCCATTTTTTTCGCAGATGCTTCCAACGCCTCAAAAGCGTGTTTAAATCCTGCTTCTGATGTACTAATAATATCGACGTCATCTGCATAAGCTAAAAGCTGTACCTCTTTGTTAAATATATGATTTTGCGTTTGCAATTTTGAGTCATGGATCGTTTTCTCTAGAGCAATATTAAACAATAGGCATGCCAAAGCATCTCCTTGTTTCAGTCCATTCATTGTTTGAAGAGTGTCCGAACGAGATTGCACCCTAATCTGACATTTAGAGTTAGTCAATGCGACTTTAACCATTTCTATCAATTTCTGTGGTATATTGAGTTCTTGCATAGCCTTATACAGCATTTTTCTATTAATTTTGTCATACGCATCGTCACTAAACAGGTGATATGTATTTACTCCATGTTCTATCGTTTTCTCCAGTATTTGTCTTAAGTTAAATATTTGGTCAGTGGTAGATCTTCCTTTTGTGAAGCCACTCTGATAATCGCCTATACCACTTTCGACATGGCAACATTCTTCTAAAATGATGTTCGACAATACCTTATAAGTTGTATTTAGGAGGGATATGCCTCTAAAGTTACCACAGATTAAGGGGTCACCTTTTTAATGTATTAAACATATCACAGCCTTATTCCATTCATCCGGCATCCTGCTCTGCATCCATATTGTTTCCATCAGGTGTGTGAGTTCCTTAATAAATTCCGGTCCAGCGCTTTTATATAGTTCGCCAGGTAGGACATCTGAGCCAGCTGCCTTATTATTTTTTGCTTTTCCAGAGCATCAGCCACTTCATCGTAAGATGGCAGCAGGTCCTCTCTTGTCATCTTCCAGCAATTGGAATTCCTCTCCTCCTTCATATGTAATTTCCTCATGGTTCCCCAGGAGGTCACCAAAATGTTCCATACGTCTCTTCAAGACACCCTGGACATTGCTAATTAATTCTCCATCTTTATCTCTACATGAGTTTGTTCTTGGCTTAAATTCCCTTCTTGTATCATTCACTTTTTTGTACATATATCTACTTAACTTTTTACTTTATTCTTCTGTTTACTCCAATTGTCTTTTCATAAAGAGTCTCTTTTTCTGTGTATGAACTTTCTTTTCAAGTCTCCTAGCCTTTTTATATTCTTCCTGGGATGCTCTGGTGCGTTTTCTCTGGATTATCTTCATGTACATTTCGTTCTTGCTTCTAGTTAGATCCTCACACTCTCTATCGAACTAATCATTCCTTATGTTCACCTGTTTTTCCCAGAACATCCTCCGCTACGGCCATCATAGCAGTTTTAATATTAGTCCATCCTTTTTCTATATCCATACCTTGCTCATGTTTCTTTCTCACGATCTCTCGTACCTTTTCATCTATTCTCAACTCGCTGCACTTCCACAGTTCTGTATTATATCTGTCGGCTTTAATTCCTCTTTCGTTCCTAACATTGGATATTCTGGCTCTCAGGCGGCCTACCAGAAGGAAGTGGTCGCTGTCCACATTCGCACTTCTATACACTTAAGTATCCAGCAGATCTGATTTGTGCCTCCCATCAATTAGGAAATGATCTATTTGATTTACTGTGGCCCGGATGAAGACCGGGAATAGAATGTTTCTGATGAAGGCCTTATTTACCAATATTATTGCACGATAACCCTACGCCCAACCCCCAACCTGGAGGACCAGAGATTTGATTTCGGAGTACCTGTCTCCTAGGAGAGCTGTCTTACATGACTGATGAGTCTCCCCTACCCATTCGCAGTAGGTCTCCTAACTCGACCTATGGGCGCCGCCGTATGAAGCTCTTCCGCCGCCGGAAGCTCATTCCAAAGGTTACCACCTTTGCATTCATGTCACCTAGGATTATTTTAATATCATGGCTGGGACGGTCAGAAAATGCCAACAAATCATAAAAATCATCCTTCACATCCTCCGCCTTGTCCATCAGTTGGGCTATGAATATTTATTATTGAATAATTGAAAAACGTACCTCTGATTCGTATTTTACATAACCTTGGTGTATATGGTCAAAAGTCTATAATATTTGTTTTCAGTTTCTTACCCACAAGAAACCCTGTCTAAGCGTATGGTCTCGATCGTTACAGCTATAGCACATCGTAAACTCTTTCCCATTCATCATTCCTTTACCGGTCCATCGAATTTCTTGGACTGCCAAGATATCTAATCTATATATAAGAGCCTCCGCTGTTAATATTTTCAAGGCTCCAGGTCTATACATGGAACGTACATTCCAAGTCGCGATTTTCAAATCGTTTCGCCTTTTTCAAGTTCCAGGTTGTTTGCCATTAATCCATCCAACTTTTCCTGTTTTTGCCGGTTTCGTAACATCGAGTTTTTCTGGAGCGGGCCGATAACCCTACGCCCAACCCCCAACCTGGAGGACCAGAGATTTGATTTCGGAGTACCTGTCTCCTAGGAGAGCTGTCTTACATGACTGATGAGTCTCCCCTACCCATTCGCAGTAGGTCTCCTAACTCGACCTATGGGCGCCGCCGTTGGCGGGTATGAAGCTCTTCCGCCGCCGCCTTATAGTGCACCCTGCCGGTACACCCCATCTTGGTAGGCCGGGACCCCAGTTATCCCAGGACCGCCCCACTAAGACCACCACCTCTCGTCTGCTCGCTGATCCATGCTGCCGAAGGAATTGGTTACCACAACCTTAGCATGGATTACTCAGCTCAACAGGGCTCACCGCGGGAAGTGAGGATGGAGTTGGGAAGGAGAGGTTTTGTGGATCTTGCTCAAGCCGGGCCATGTGGTGCGCCCGTGTACATCGTAGCGGATCTTTTTATTAGCATACTTTTATTTCAGAGAATGAGCGTGTAATGGGTCTGTTCAGGACTTCCTGAATGCCCAAAAGCTAGTATCTATTGAGGTGTGTTAAATTCTAGGCCTCAGCCAGACGTGCGACTATTTTAGACCAAATGGATGACCTGTGTTTTGCCAAATTGGTAGCATTGGAGTCATCAGGTCTCATGATTTGTGAACTTTGGTTTTATTGTGGATGCTATCTGCTTACAAATGTGTTTTGAGAACTAGGGTTGGTTGAGGTGCCGGAAGGATCAAGCACCAGCTCTTGTCCATCTTTTTAGAAAACGAATCTCAGTTAACTAGAACATTCCAAAGGCTGCTAATGGTCCCTCAGGATTAGTTGAATTTGCTAATCATTCTCTACCAAGAAATGTAAAAACTTTTTCTGTTAATGAGGTAATTATATTTAAAATGCTTGAAATAAAAAGAATATTTGTTAGAGAAGGAAGGTCGCCATTTTGACTAATGTTTTTTCATATTGTTTTGTTATTTTATTTTAAGAAACAATAACGACATTAAATAATAACGTGACATACTGGATGATGAAGAATGAATTTCAATTTTCAATGAGAATATTCTGTTTTGTTTTGGTTGTTATTAAGTCATATTTGTGTCAAAAAATTTATTTACCTCTTAGAGGATGTTACAGTTCTACCTGTTACATGCCCGCTTGTTAGTGTGTAATAAAATTCTGAAATGTCAGTCTAAGGAGAAATTGTTTTCCTATTCAGATGATGTTTTTGCGTTAATTTTTTCAGAATTACTATTAAATTCATGTAATAGCAGCAGATACTTCTTTTACTTTTTCAATAGTATATCTTTTAATATTGAAAATTTTCACTGATTGCAGAACATTCAAATTCTGCTATTTGGTCGTTCGATGAAATTTTAGCAATATCTCTTTCAAATATATAATGGAATAGCAAGTAATTATTATTTTACAGGGCACTGTCACTGCAACGAGCACTTGCCACGGTGCTTTACAATCTAAATAATATTGTTTTATAGTATAGTTTGATTTCTAATCGCTCGAGCCTAGATCATCTTCACTGAGTCATTCAAAAACTTTAAAAAAAAAAGTAAAATAAAGTCGAGATAAATATCAACCTTTTATTTTGAGACGTCGATGAGAAATAAATGCAGTCACGTAGTACTTTCTTTTATCTATTCGTTGTTTATTAGATATGTATGCGATACCACTGCCTCTTGAAAGTTACCTGTACAAGAAGAATGTGACAAACATGATTCCTAAATGTTGAAGCATTTCTTAAGTAACTGATCACTATATTTTAATCCCCAGGTTATTATTTATTATTATTTTTTTTAATCTAAATCAAATGCACTTTTCAACCTTTTTTTTGCCAAGGTTTTTAACTGAACAAAAAACGTTTGATAATGTGTGCGCTTGATTTATATGTATTCCTTTTTTGTTTTACAAACTCATTTGCAGGCTTCACTTCTAAATCGACACAACAGCGAACTAAGAGTCTGCTAAGTTGATGGGACATAATGGTAAGTAGATCATAAACAAGACACAACCACACACATCCATCGCTTCATTATAAATATGACGTCTGATTATGGAAGACTATTAAATAACATCTGGTGTGGTTTCAGTGTAATTTTTTTTTTTTAATTTAAATAATATATATATTTTTGTATTAAAATTTATTTTATTTTAGGATATAATGGGGCTCTTTCATATTTTTGTAAATTTAGTTTTAAGATTTGCACATATGTAAATTCCATATTTGCAAATGGTAGTTTTGTTCGATTTTTTTTTGTAACAATTTGATTTTCTATATATATAAAGAAATTAAATACAAAGTAAACTTATTATAAAAGCTCGTTAATTTTCTGTTTGATTTTATTGTTTAAAACAATGAGTTAATAATAATAAACACAACCGATATACATTAATTATAATCTGCTCATACTGTACTTTTTAATTAGCAGTCATTAAAACCTACCTCACATTGTTCAGTGCATTGTTGTTTAGGGACAAGTTATTATTTGAGCAAATTTTCCTGAGAATTAAGTTAGGAATGTAGACTATGTTAGCTAGGAGTATATCTCTTTATGTATTTCTCTACGGCCTTTCGAATAATATGGAAAAAGTTTTTTTTAAGTTAGTCAGCAAACAAATTTTTCAGTAACAAAAAAAGTCAGTGTTTTAATCCATTATTGTTTAACAAGCCTTCCCAATATGTTATCCAAATGATTGGAAATATTAAATTATCATTTTTTAAAATACAGTTTTATATTTATTTGTTTGAGTAGTAAATTCTTTTAGTCGGTTTATTGCAATTTTATACAAAGTTCTTATTTTCTCCCAATTTAAGAAACATAAGATTTTATTTAAAAACTTTTTCCACGTTGGTAGAATAGTAATATATGATATTTATTAAAAACGAATCCATTGTAAATTTTCTATTGTTTTAGTTTTAATCATAATTAGATAAATCAAATTTACCGACATTTTTATAGTTTGAAACTATTAATGATAATTCATTTAGCTTCCAGAATATGATTTATGATTTTATTGTTAATTGAGGTTGTTTATAAGATATGTAGATTATAGGGAAAATGGCTAAGAAGCCAATTCCATTGCGTACTTGCAGATCTATTATGCTCCCTTGCAATATAGTTGTCTTCTAAATATACTATATATATGTGAGTGAAAGTAAATTCAACTGGGGGTAGATTCAGCCCAGGAGTTGCTCACAATTATAGCTATTTAGTGTCGGCTAGTGTAAGTATTGTTCGGTGACCCACTTCCCCAAATGGGATGTTTATATGAGATATAGAATAAGAAGGAAGGGGGTGGTCGCAACGGCCACATTTACCGCGCCCAAAATGGATTTACTTGAATTCCCTGGTTATTACTGACTCTGAGCATTTACACGATTCTGGTTCTCATAAGCTGGTTTCTGGCATGACAGGCTTTTCGTGTATTTCATCAGCGCGGATGATTAAACACCCAGGAATCTCTCCCTTACCAGGTCCTCTTATTAGAAGTGAAAAGCTGTTTTTCCACAGTCGAGAAGCATAATCTGCATCTAACCACCAGTCATCTATAGGTGCCTGGTTAGCAGATCTATCATGACTTCTACGCTCTGGTTAGGTTGATTTGCAGTTACCTTTTGCCAGATTAATGATCCCCAAACCCTTCCTAGTGGTACTCCTCTACCACCAGGCCTCTGATTTTTTACGAACTCAAGCAGTAAAGTTAATTTTTCATTGCCCTGGGAATTCCGAAGAAAGGTTTCGGGTCTATTTGAAAGATCTGTTTGAACCTTCTCGGGCCAGTTCGTTTGCTTTCTCATTGCCCATATATCCTGCGGGCCCTCGCACTCAAGATAAAGGGTTGCCCCCTTCGGTAAAGGCGCGTTCTCACAAGTCAGGTTTAGTTGACCGATTTTAGTTGATCAACAGAAGTTGATGAAAAACCTAGTGAGAACCTTTTCTTTCAATAAAGTTGATCAACTTTTTAGTGGATCAACAAAAGTTTGACCGAGTCAATGACAAGTGTGAACCTCCGAATCGCCCGATTGGCCTCTCAGTTTGCTTTCAACTCATAGAGTGCTCCGTGTCGTTGTTGAAACGGTTTGATCGATTTCAGTTGAAACGTATGAACCAAAACTGATTCAAGTCGCGTTCAACATTTGCTGATCAACTAAAATCGGACTACTAAACTTGACTCGTGAGAACGCGCCTTAAGAGAGATTGAATATATAGTCTTTCATCAGCTCACATAATATACACTTGTTTGTTGATACAAACATATATATGAGGTTATTTGTAATTTTAATTGTACTGTAATTATTATTGTTATAATTGTACTTATTCTTTGAGGTACCAGACAACTTGGGGAAAAAAGTTAAAATCTGATCCTCATTGAATTTAAATTTTAGGTTTGCAGAGGTGAGTGCAACTACTTGAGTTTGCGTACCCAAATTGTGACAGAAAATTCTAGTTCATTACGATATACAAGTACCTCGTACCTCACTTCCATTGCAAAGGCTGCATCTTTGCAGTACTCATCGTTTTATGGGCAAACACAGACACAGAAAGGAACTGCAATAATAATCGTCCAAGTTCTGTGGATTTGGCTTCATAGCCATCCGATCAACAAATCTATATTATTCAGTGATAAAACAGACATACCCAACCAAATATTTACAATGTACGAAAATGTACTACATTTAAAGGAATAGTATAAACAATTTCATAGACCCTATGCAGTATATATATATTCTGATTTTTTTGGAAGACAATAGCAATCTCAAAAATGAATAAAAAAATACAAAACAGCATGAAATCATGGTGATATTTTATATGTTGGAGCCGTAATTATGCTAGAAGAAAAATGAGCATTATAAGCAATCGAATCATGTTATATATAAAAAAAAAATCTCTCAGCAATTGTTTCAATAGTTTCTATACTATAAAAATGCAGGTCATTTAACAAAAAAAGAAAAAGAAGAAATGTGATTCAGGATGAATAAGTAAAACTTAACTTAATTGGTCAATAATTGAGTTCGTAAATTCATTTTAATGAAATTATTAAGTCCGTTTGTTAGTATATGTGGCTAGTTGCGCCTAACCTTTGTTCCATAGACAAGGTGAAAATGTTTAGAATGGGACTGTATTGTTTATCGTAGAACTTTCTTGTTGAAACAGTTTTGCTCTTAACAATCGTTCCTCCTGAGTCACTTAGTGATTAGCTATTCGTGATAGAATGGACAAAAAAAAATCCCTCAATCTAAGCAAATCATTAAGGTGCAGTTCCCGGGTGATAAAAGTGTCCAACTTTTAATCATTACTAATTTTTTTATATGATAGTTGAGATGTTAATAATATTTTAGTCAAAAAATGTCTATTGAAATTGAATCTTTTCTAACTTTCTAAAAACTCCAACTTATTTATTTTTTAAAAACAAAAGAAAACAAAAAAATCAAAAATTTCTTTATGTGCTGGTGAGGCGTTCACAACATTTAACAAGTTTCGTTAATGAATTGTTGTCTGTTTAATAGGAAGAAGAAAATAAGAAAAGAGAGGCACTTGAACAGATAATGGCGGAGAACAACCGAAAAATTGAAGAGGCTCAAAAGAAATTGGTTTGTACAGTTTTTTTATTAGCAACTAGTAAATATTATTGTGCTGGTTTGGTAAATCTCATTCATATAAATATGCACACAATTGGCAATTGTTTTTTTCATTGGTGAGCTTCCTAATGACTTTGAGTGTAACATTTAAGAAGGAGGCGGCAAATGATAGAAACTGTCAGTCATGGAAGAAGCTGTATCTGCACCATTTCTAGAGATGATTGCCCTTAACAAAGCATAAATTTGGTAGCCTAAACAGAGCGAGTGACTCGCAGCCTTAAACATCTAAAATCTACAACGCAATGCGAGGCAAAAATCCTTTTTGCATGACCTCTTGGAAGTTACAGTTTGCTTGATTTTACAGTAAATTAAATGTTATATAGTTTTAATAGGTTAATTTGATCTGTATTGGCTTAAATACAGAAGTTAAACATTATTAGTAGAAAATAGCTTCTTTCAAAATTGTCAAGCTCGGAGGTATGTGTTTAGCCCGGCTACACATTTTGTTTAAATGATTCGATACTTGTACTCTTCTGTGAATAACTATTCAGACTTAGAACAGTTATAAGGCAAAGAATCCCTGTACCCTCCAATTGCTTGGCTTGGAAATTACCGAAATTCCATGCATTTGAATATCAATATATATCAGAGAAGGGATTAGCTGGACTAGCAACGCGAAAGTCTCCGGTTTGATTCCAGCAATGCTGTCCTTAGATTCGCTCTTCCTAGAAGCCTCCACAGCTCACTGTTCGCTGATGGTCAGTGTTATCTGTAACGAATGAACACTGTCCGAAGCCGGCAGTGCACCGAGAAGGCTCGGGCGCCAGTGACCATAGATGTTGACGCGCCATAAGTTAAAAAAAAGAAAATTAATTTTTTGATTATAGTGTACGAGTGTATTAAATTTAGAAAAGAATTCTTATACGAGGAAGTGTACTGCCAATTTTCTTTGATCTTAACGGACTAGTCCGGGCATCTTAGTCTAGCAACGGTATCTGAACATCTAACTACCCACGATATCGCCAGTAACATTCTTTTATGCGCAATAGCCCAGGTTTGGCATAGGCCGAACCATAATGAAAATCTAATCGTGACATATCAAAACAGAGGCCCACATTTTTTCACTGTTCAAAATAAGTTTTCATTTATGTTTCTGATTTGTGAGTAAAGAATTGCGATATGTTCACGGACCATTTTTGCAAATAAAAATAACGTAACCAATTTCTGTGATACTTGTCATGATACTTTCTTTACCAAAATAAAAACAATAAACAGTGGAAGAAAGAGGCTTCTCAGCTTACATTTCTTTTGCCGCCCCTTCTCTAGGCGGTCAACGGCAGAAAAAAAAAGAAATGTTCTCTTACATATCTTTTTTTATAATTGTTCATTATCTAACACGGTATATAACACTTAAATAATCAAATTAAGGATTGGATCTACAATGACTAAAAAATTTATACGATAATGCTAAATTTTGTGTATCTAGTAATTTTGGAAGAACACAAGATTTTGATGTAACAACAGGGAGAAGAACCTTTGTCACCGTTATTATTCAGTTTATTTATAAGTGATATTATAAAATGTTTTTTAGGACCCAACCTGCCTCATTATTAACAATTAATAAAGAACAATTGCTTTTTCTTCTGCCTCATGCAGATGGCAGTGATTTCTGCTAGTTCCCTGCTTAATCTAATTGAAAAACTTCCAATCCTAGAAAAGTTTTCAATGAAAATTAACTTTTTGTGTATTCAGCCAAAACCAAAATTGTCTCATTTCTCCGAAAACGCGACTAATGAAATTTTGCAAAGTGTTCTTCTATGTATATTCGATAGAGAGACTTAGTTCATTTAATTATTTAGGTACCATTTAGCTCACAAGTAATTTTTTTCTGCTTTATAAATATTTTAACGTTAAAAGTAACTTAGCACCAAGCCGCTTAAATAAGTTCCTATTAAATCTCGAACCTCGGATATTAAAGTTTTTTTTTTAATTGATATTTACACCTGTTATAAAGCTTAACAATAGTAAATTTAATTGTGGACAATTCATAGAAACGAGCGAAGAAGTCACTCAGTAGTGAAACTCCGATTTATTCAATAAGTAGATCACGAGCCACTGACGTTTTAGTCTTCGTGTTGAATTTATAGGACTAGTGAGGGATGCAAGTTCACGGACAAGAGGATTGACGTGAGAGGATAAACTGTTGTAAAATTTGTTGTTACGGAAAGGGTTTCTTGTCGGACGTATGGTATAATTAAGTCCGTATGGATTGTATGATTGAGACTGTTGGGGGTACAAAAAAAAAATATTTAGAACGGAAGGGACGGGAGGAAATATCAGGGCGTTGTGTGGTCCACAGACAGGTTGATTTTAAATCAGAAATGTAGGTGTCCAGACAACGACACAAATATATTATAAACACACGTCTGGACAGACAAATAATTGAAATTAAAATCAATAATTGTTCCAAAGACAAGTTAAATATAAAGTATGAACATATAGGTGTCCAGACCAAGACACAAATATTTAAAACACACAGTAAATTCACGCACAGAGCTCTCTTTAGAGAGACGCCAACTTTCTCAATGGCCGTTCAAAAACACGGTAACTTCATCAAGCCTGAGAATACTTTTCCACCCCTCCCTGGTGAAGTACGCTTGTTGCCTAGCAACGGTCCATGACGTCACTGACCACTTGATGACTCAACATCCTCCCCCCGCAGTGGAATCGCCAGGTTCCACACACTGCGAGGGAAGAGGGCACACCTTCCTTAAGGGACGCCTAAACGTCCCTGACGAGGTGGCTACATTGGCCACATGGCTCTGATTATCCCGACTGGGAAATAGTGTGACGATC